>JAQFXT010002553.1:0-11700 GCA_034683725.1 Strigamia crassipes
TTCTACAAAAGCATGTTTTTTCTACAAAAGCATGTTTTTTCTACAAAAGCATGTTTTTTCTACAAAAGCATGTTTTTTCTACAAAAGCATGTTTTTGCTTAAAAATGCATTTCTTTTTAAAATGTATTTTTTTTGTATGGTAATGTGTCTTTTTTCACCTGAGTTTATGTTTCATGCTTATTAGGGGAGGGGGAACCAACACTACTAAAAAAACATGAGCGCACAATACGGAACGAGCCTGTCCATCTTCATTTCAATCTCCACGCTTACCCTCGTTATAAAAATTCCCCTGGCCGTTGGAATGCGCGTCCTTGGCGTACATCCACTGAGACACCTGCTCGCAGTTGTGCTCGTGCGTCAGCAGCGGTTTCCTCTGCCAACTGTCGATGCCGCCGCCGCCGCCGCCGTTCAGGTGAGTCGACGTCGACGACTCGGTATCCACGACCACATCGGCCGACGGTCCGAGCCCGTTGGGACTATGTCCAGCACTACTCACGCTTCCGTTTGGAGCCGGCAGGTGGATGGACGAGAGATGATTACGTAGCACTCCATTGCTATGCATTGCATCGAAAACCATTCTGCAACAACAAAAATTTATTTTAAATTAAAATTTTTTTTTTGAAAAAATAAATTCTAAATTCTAAATTCTAAATTCTAATCCAGTTCTATCGCTGTAACTGATTTACACGCCAATTAAGAGCATTGGATGAAAGCAATTAAAAATCCATTATTGCCGCGTTTTATGACCCGAGTGCGCAACATTGCAAATATACAGAACGAGGTTCGTGTCTAATTTCTGCGCTAATGTTCAAAATGCGGTCGTTAAAACGACTTACGCAATTCTCTACCGTTGCAAACGACTGGTTATTACTCATCGTACTTCGTCCAAGGTTCATCTTGGAGACGGGCGAACGTTTTTCTTACAACGCTCCCGCGGTTACTCGTTAAAGTTCCTGCGGTCGTTCAGTTCGTTCGTCTCGAAGATCAACCGTACTCGCGTACGAGTAATACTACGGTCGAACGTAGTTATAACGAACCGCGATATAACAAATTTTTGTTATAATAATGTGACCAGATGGCCCCCATGACCACCCAAGGACCGGCGCCACACTGACCACATGGCCCCTGAAATAAACGTTTGTAAAACATTCGATGAATAAAATCAGTCGGCTTGAAACCTTCTACACGCTCGCCTTGTTCGTTCCGCGTTACATGGCGCAGTCGACAATTCGTACCTAAAATTTAGGGAAAGCACGCAACGTTCACGCAACGTCCACGCACCGTGGTCTGTTGCGACATCCCAAGTGAAACTTCTTTAGGCGCGTTAGGGGTTTTGGGGTTAGTAGTAGGTGACGGAAGTGCGTTACGCGAAAGTGGTGCCGCCTACCGACGAAAACGAAGATGCCGCCATTTTCGATTTGACTTAGATCGACGATCGACGACTAATTGTCCACAATCCTCTTTTTATTTAATTCCCACAACTTGTAAACAAGAAGTTTCACTTCTTCCGTGTAGTCTTAAGCACACATTTTTTTTTTTTTAAAATGACTCGGTTGATGGGCCATAGAACGCCGTGCCCAAAATTTGGACCTAAAACTATAATATTATTTTACAAAAGATTGAGGCCCTATTGCGTAATCTGCCACTGATATTGTGCCAGTGGCAGATTTATGGGTTCTTGCAGTACATGCAAGGGAAGGACCCTTATTCCAAAATTAATTAATTCGCAGAAATTTTTTCAAAAAAATTGTTTTGCGTATTTTTTCAATTAAAGTTCCAAAAACACCACTCCAAAAAGGCCTCCGCAGATTAAAATCCCCTGAACAACATTTTTGAGTGAAAAAATTAATTTCCGACAAAATAATGAAAAGTTGAGGTCCCCAGGCATGTGCCTAGTGGGTAATCCGCCACTACATGATGGCGTTTTCTTATCCTTCTTTAGTACATCCTTGTTGAACCTGGTGAGCAGTGACTCATCCATATGGTATTCTTGAGCGGTAATTTGTCCATTGTTCTTTTCAATGGGTGCCAACAGGATTTTTGAAAAGCAATGTACCGTTATCTTCGAGTTGCGTGGCAGCCGCTATTTGTGCACGTGGAGAAATATTTTTTGCCAAATAATGCAAGAGTGCACATGTATTGAAAACATTACTTCGATTAACTGTACGGTATACATACAGTGATAAATAAAACGCTTTACGCACATCTCAGATTCAAAAAGGTTTTGCAAATAGCGGAGAGGTATGCAACTCAAAGATACAGATAGTAATCCTAACCTAACCTAACCTAACCTGACCTAACATAACACAACCTAACCTAACCTAACCTGACCTAACCTAACCTAACGTAGCCTAACCTGACGTAGCCTAACCTGACCTAACATAACACAACCTAACCTAACCTAACCTGACCTAACCTGACCTAACCTAACCTGACCTAACATAACACAACCTAACCTAACCTGACCTAACCTAACCTGACCTAACCTAACCTGACTTAACATAACACAACCTAACCTAACCTAACCTAACCTTAATAACCAGGAGCGTCTCTGGCTTGTCTGCCGCCAGGGTTCAAGCTACACAGCTTGCACTCCGCCACTCCGTGTCAAAAAAATTTTCAACCTAAAAAAAAGATCGTTCAGAGTCCGGGGCCGCCCCCTGGGCCCAGCCGACAGGGTGCAAACTTAAGCGTTGCCGCCACTTTTTCTTACCAAACAAAATTTCAAACCTAAAAAAAAGATCATTTGGGTTCCGAGGCTGCTTAAGACGGCCCAGTAACCAATCATTTCCAGTCCAGCTGCTTTGGAACATCATCGTTTACCACAATTTCATCAAACAAAGCGATATCTTTGTTTCAGAACGCACTTAAAATTCCACTCTAAATCCAATCAAACTAATCAACTTCCTCATCCTCTTATGTATTTGAGAAAAATCCCCGACAGAAAATAGAACTGTAATAAACTTTCAATAAAAGTGCCATACTTATAGTGGAGTTGTTTCTTCCAAGTTCCATTCCTCAACATAAGGTATTGCATGCTCAACTAGAAAGTAAACACTAGACACACAAGTAATGATTACATGTAATCCCTGTTTATAAAAAAAAAGGAGTTGCGTGCCTCAAATTGCCCCTCCCATGGATCAATGAAAAAGGCCACCACCCTCTTGTATAGAATCGTAGTATCACGCAACAAACCCTCAAAAGGTACGCAGCTACTGGCATGCGAGGTATCAAATTTCAAAATCAATAAGAGGGAATCAGAAATTAGAGAAAGTCATCCGTTATTTATTAAGCTGCAACAAGTGGTTGTGACTAGCTTCAACGGAGCTTCCATCGTGCCGATCGCCCGTTCCCGTTACAACGCAGGAGTTAAACGGTAACAAAGCACGTTCGCTCTATCGCTCCGCTTTAAGGTATTGTTTCTACGGCAAGAACATTATCTACACTGCCTCTGTAAGTTTTCCAAGGGCGGATGTACAATGAGGCTTAAGCCTCAAGGCTCCAGATACAACCGGAACCCCAAGAAAAAAAATGAGTATCGGGTCGATTCGTCAACAGCCGATTAGTCGACGGCCGATTCATCGACCTAACCTAACCTAACCTAACCAGACCTAACCTAACCTAACCAGACCTAACCTAACCTAACCTAACCTACCCAAACCTAACCAAACCAAACCTACCAGGCCTAACCTGACCTAACCTAAGCTGCATGCTAGATGTTAGTCGACAAATTGGCGAGTTGACGAAACGGCATCGACGAATTGTCCGAACACCAAAAAATGTGTATACTGTTTGTGGGCAAGTTAAGTATGTTGTGTGGACTGCTAAGCAAGGTCGGATTAAACCTTGTGGGGGCCTCTAGGCAGTCAAAATCTCAGGGGCCCTTTGCATTTTATCCCCAAAAGCTTCATTTCTAGAGTTTTCTTGTGCACGAGACCCCTAGGTCAGTGCCCATTTGATAAACTAGCCCTGGCTAACCCGTATCTATAAAAACATAGTTCGGTCGTCAATGTTCTCGAAGCATTTACTCAGTTTTGTTTTAAGAAATTTCGGCCATTAAACGGAGACGATCTTCACTGCAGGTCCCCCTAAAAGGTGAGGAACCCGTAGGCTGGCGCTTACTCTGCCTATTTATTAATCCGGCCCTGCTGCTAAGTATGTTGAAGGGCCCACTAAGTATGTTGGGAGGTCCCCTAGCCTCAGGACCCCAGAATAAGTTATTTTCTGCGATATCTCCAGCTCTGGGTGATTTCAACATCTAGACAAAGTTACAAGTAGAGCTTATGATGTTGAAGTTTTCGCTATTGTTTGGGTTTACCCGAAAAGCCAACCCTTGTCAGCCGTTTGGAAGGTTGCCATTTGGCTGTGCTACAATGATATTATAATTTTATGGGATGATTACAAAAGTTTTAATGCAAAATGCTAATTTAAGTTTAAATTGCAAACTGTGAAACATTTCAATTCCTTACCGCTAAAAACATACAAAAATTAACATACTTCGGGGTAATGATATTCTTCACCATGTCTTCGAAGCGAGTAATTTCCTAAGGATGGAAACCAAGAAAAAGCTACCGGATGGTTTCGCTGTATCTGCACACCACTGACAATAAAAAATAAAGCGAGGAAACTGTAACTACATAATCAACCGAGGAAATCGGATGATTCCATGTGCCAACTGCCAACTGCAACAAAGGCATTGCAGTGTGACAAAAAAGAAGGAAAAAATTCCCTCGAAATACTTTTCACTTTGTCTGCAACAATAAATTCAAGTTACTGGATTCTTTCCTCACTTTCGAGTTTCGACATCCTCTTAGCTACCGTAAAAAGTGACAGTAGCCAATCTATGTGCTTAGCTAAGTACAGTTGAACCTCGTTATAACGAAGCGCAATATAACGAATTTTTGTTATAACAAATTTTGATATTTCGAATTATTCGTTATAAAGAACAAGTTTTTAAGAACGCTCTAATACCCACAAACCCTTTTTATAACAAACAGATTTTCGGGTCCTTTGCAATTCGTTATAACGAGATTCGACCGTATATTCTAGACTCTGGCGCTTCTCAAACTGTGTATCCGCAGACCCTTCTTTGGGAATAGCCGATCTAAGGAGTCGGATACGGTTCGTGTTGTCGACGCCTAACTTAACCTACTTTAACCTATCCTAACCCGACCTAACCTATTTTTACCGATGTCAAATTTTTACCTCGGCATCGCTACCACGACGCTTTAATTCAAGAAGTCGACATCATAATCGTCAACAATACAAACAACCCCCGAGGAGTCACGACCGTGCTAACTGTCAAAAATTCAAAATGAAATTTAAAAATTACTAAAGTGTGATTGACATTTTGACAGATGTCTAGAACCAATTTATTCTTCCAACTGCATCAATATTGTATGTGGTTTTTTCTTTTTTTTAAAAACCTGGATCATTAATATGAATGAAAGAATCCAATTCAGGTGATCACATTACAAATTTATAACAGTAATTACTTAATGACTGATTTGGCTCAGACAGCACACCTCTTCTACTGAATCTATACTTAGATTCTACAAAAATCTATACGCAGACTCAACCAACTGTGATTTACCGTTAACAACAATAAATGCAATTAACCTTCAATGTGTTTGTACAGATGTTTCGCAGCTAATAGTAAAACACTACAATAGTAAATTACTCAAACCAAACAAAAACACAGTCGAACCTCGTTATAACGAACCGCTAGAGACCCAAAAATCTGTTTGTTATAACGAATGTTCATTATAATAAATTACGGTACAAAATTTTTTTTTATTTCTGTAACTGAAAACAAATTCATGTTTATCATAAAAATAATTATTTATTTATACACGCAGTGATTTTTGTTTGAATTTAACTTTTAACAGTCATTAAAAAAAATTCGTTATATAAAAAATTCGTTATAACGCAATTTGTTATAACGAGGTTCGACCGTAATTCCATCGATCGTACATTTTTAAATTTTTTTTATTGTTCACGTTGAATTCAAGCGGGAAATTGTAAACGACGGCAAAAACAAGCAGTTGCCATTTGCAATTTTTAACCGATGACGTCATTAGTGAAAAATTACCGGATTGGCCGTGTTATTTCCAGTTATACCGTAAGCTCCGTTAGAGTTACGACTTTTCCACTAAATTCACAAGCATAACGGGGGTGTTTATAAGGGAAAAGTACATGGCGCAAACTGCGCGTTATCCGAAACGGCCGCTAATCTAAAGTTCAGCCAATTCGGTATTGATATTAAAAACGAACGTAATGCGGTTAAAAGGCTAAACCATTTTTCTATATAATTTTGGGACACACTGTAATACGGTTGAAAGTGGCAATTTAAAATAAGAGTAGCAACTCTTAATCGCGGAAATACGATAATAACATTTTCTGACGTCATCATGACTGGGGAAACTGCCTTCACCGATGCAAATTGCACCGTAAACTTATATAAAAGGTGTTTCACAACCACGAGTCACTTTTCCTCTCCAGAATTGATAGACTGTAAATTTCACTGGAACCCCCATCTCCGCACCTCGAACAAAACATCACATTGAATTTTGATTTTATAACCAAAAAAATTAATTGGTTCCAACGAGTTGAATTCTTATTTCGTGCATGACTTGTGTTGAAGAAGTTAATTTTAAATTACATCCTCATTTCAGCGGGATTTATTTTTCGCGACAATAAGAAATTATTCATGCATCAGTTGTACATTTTCTAACAACAAATGCACCGACTAAATTTATTTTTGTAAATCCAAAAGAAAACAATCGGTACGCTAGCGCGGATGGATCCAGCGGTGCTTGTTCATCTCTTCGACGGGTCATAAAAAGTGGTCATCTCTTCGACAAGTCGAAGACAAGTAAAATTTCACATTTCGAGGATATTTAAACAAAAATGTACGACATCTACACGAAAATTTCGCTTTAACCTAACCTAACCTGACCATCATAACGCTTCTGTCGTTAAAATCCCCCGTTGCTAATGTGATCGATGGCCGCGCAAGCAGGATGCTCTTACCGGAGTAAACAAAAATTACTCAGCTTGTTTCATATACCCGCATCAAAGTGATTTACTACTCCATAACTACGAGTCTGCACTTGGGTAGATGGATAATTCAAAAGTAAATAGAAATGACCGACAATGGCTAGCGCTGTGTGGTAACCATCCATCGCCATCTGAAGATTAACGGCTATCTTGGGAACACTAAAATGGACAATTTTTTTCTTCATTTGGAAAGGGAGCCTGCCCCTCTCCCAAGAGTCAATGCAATAGATTGAAGCATTGTTAAGCAGATCCCAAAAAATGGTTGCTGAAATTGCCACGTTGGAATAGTTGACTCGTGGGGACGGTGTCCGTTCATTTATTCAACAAGCATTTATTCGACGGTCATTTATTCGTCAGGAATGAATTGTATTTTGGTCGTACGAGTTTAGGTTAGGTTAAGTTAGGTGAGGTTTGGTTAGATTTACCAAGAAATAACCCACCGTCGAATAAATACGCAGTTTGCGGCATGTAATTTTACGTTATAAAACCCCCGTTATGCCTATAACTATAGTGGAAAACTCATAAGTCTATCGGAGCTTACGCTATATCGAAAAACAGCGTAACCAATCCGGTAATTTTCCACTATTTACGTCACCGTGACATCACTGACCAAAAATTGCGATTTGCAACGACCTCGTTCGCCGCCATTTTGAATTCTCCACTTCATTGGCGTTTATCTCATCGTTTCACTTCGCAATAATAAAGTTGCGGCATTGTTTCGAATTAGTTAAAACAGAAATTGTATCTATATTTAATATAAGAAACGGTTCCTAGTTTTGGAAATCACGCGACTTTGTACAGCAAGTCGACTTTTATAACCGTAACGTGAAAGCGCGAGCGCAAACTGAACTTTTATACTTTTACGTTACAATATTTATAACGTAAAATTGACTATAATTTTAAGGGAAAAGTACACGGTGCAAACTGTATATTGACCGTCGAATAAACGATACAACCCCGTGGGGACAGGCCGGTAAATTTAAAATTGAAAAAGCGTCCTTCTTACGACAGATATATGGTAAGCCATTCCTAGAATCTTGACGCCAAATTCCAACTGCGCATTCCTTTCCGCGACGCAGCAAAGACACAGCCAACATACGACTTACTGCGAGCAATAAAATGATAACTCATTCAAACTTTTATTCCATGTAAAAACATTAACTTCTTTTGCCCAACTTGTGTATTCACTCGGCAACCAGCAATAAGCATAGTAAGCTGCTCCTATTTTATTTTTCCTTCAATTTAATGTAAATTCTAAAGTGTTTAGATTTATCCTATCGAATTACGCCGAAATCTCCGGCACGCCATTCAAGAAGAACATCCCCAACCTTTGGCATTTCCTCTTTAAAACCAAATACAAGTGTGGTGGTTTTAGTGAGTTTAAGGGAAGTACTAGCTGTCCTTTCCACATCGATCCATTACACGCATTCATCTAGCGAGGGCCAGTGTCTGTCGGGGTCCAATCATTGCTTCGCCGGTCATTGCACGACCGTTTTCCTAATTTTTTTTCCCAATGAAATGCTTGTTAATTTGATTTATTTTACTCTATCTGGCTGTGAGTGTCCCGGTTAAGACACAGTGAGCACAGACTGAGTAGGGCAATTGCCGCCACCCCCCAAATCGACCGCGGCACAAAATGACCCTACTCCGTCCATCACATAGTTCAGACCCAGAAATGTATCGATTCCATAGTATCCAGTTGAGAGAGAATCAACTCCCGAAGACTGATTACTGTGTCCAGATACACGCACAGGGCCAGCTTAACAATTAACTAATTTACCGGTCCGCCTCTTTTTGACGCCCGGTTCGATCAATCACCGGTAAGCTTGCATTCGGTTCGGTTTGGTTCGGTTTTCTCTTAAACCGAACCGAACCAAACTAAAACCGAACTGATATTTTCTTAAATCAAACTGATTCGGTTTGAAAATATCGAAACCGAAACAGAACCGAACCGAACCGAAAAAAAACCCGAAAATTTCGGTTGATAAATTAAGTTTTTTTGCACAATTTTTTTTTTTTTTTTTTTTTTTTTTTTTTTTTAAAAAACAAATATTTTTTGCACGTTTTTGACCAGAAACAAACTATGTTTGCACGTTTTTGACCAAAATCGAACAATTTGTGCACATTTTTGACAAAAAAAAAAATTTTTGCACCTTTATACTTTGCAGTTTGCTTTCGGTTTGGATTAAACCAAATCAAATTTTTTTGGGGAAACCAAACCGAACCGAACCGTCAATCGGGCAAACTGAACCGAACCGAACCAACAATCAAACCGAAATTTCCTAAACCAAATGCAAGCTTAATCACCGGGACCCATTCAAACGCTGTGGTCCCAAATAAACGCCAGGTCCCCAAATAAACACTGTGGTCCCGAATAAACGCCGGGGAAGCAAACAAATAACATTTTTAACGTTGTTAACGTACCCCAAACGTTACGTGCAGCCGTAAAAGTGTACTTAACACGCCTTCACTGCAATTCTACTGCATTCTACATTTCGACTACTGCATTTAGACCAGCATTGTGGTTCCAACTAATCCCAAAAAACGTTCGTTTGACATCAAATTTAAATTAAGTGCAGTTAAGTATGCATTATAATACAGTGGTGAAGCTGCGGCAAAAAAGTTTAGTGTTTGTTTTGTTAGAAAAATAGAAGTAGTAATAAAAAATAAATAAATCTAACTATTATTTAAAATAAATTTATGTTTGACTATTTTTTAGGGTAGACGCCGGGGAGGCAGGGTCGAAAAAAATAATAAACACCTGGGCGTTTATTCGAGGCGGTACGGTAAGCACGTGCTTAGGGCATCACGGGCAAAAGGGCACCATAATGTTTTCAATACGCTGATAATTGCTATGTATTTTGAATTAAAACCTAATTATAGTCCGTTTCACAAAACTTATGACAAACTCCCATTGGTCGGGCATATCGCGAGCTCGAGGATACGTATAACTTGATCGTGCAATTATTCTCAACCAATAAGGGAGAGTCAAATTTAAAAATGGCAGTTTAGTACTCGCTAAAACATTCCTAAAATAAAGTATTAACCACGTACGAATAAATATAAAAATAAAACTTAAAAAAGTTTAAAATTGAACATATTTAAAGTAGCCGGAAAAAGAATTAGAAACCGGAACCGAAAGTAGGTCCAAAACTGAACCCCGACCAGGCTAACCGGTCAAGGTTGCTTCTAAAAATAGTCGCTATCGGCGCTATTGTCGATCGGCGTCTTCTTGCCACGAATAAGTGCTTTTTTGCACTACTTTTTAATTCTGCGCGCGTAACAATGACGTAATGGCTGCGGACGGGTCAATAGCCAATGGGAGTTTGTCTTAGATTTTGTGAAACGGACTATAGACACCTAACTCTTAAAAGAGTGCTTATGGCCGCTATAGGTATTAAATCGGCCTTGTCTGTGCGTGTGAAAACAGTTCCACCGAATTTTATAACATTTGAATTCCTTCGCAATCAGCAACGGCAGTAAACACAAATATCTTTTCAATAAAATTTTTAAAAACAGCTTTGTATTTTAATGTACTCAGCATGTATGTTTAGTATTATGTCCAAGACAATAAAGAACTCATTTCATTTCTGCATGCCTGGAAATACAATAGCCAGGCAGGACTGCCTCCTCCCACACGAGCGAGGAAACACCGATATTACCAGTTGCCGTTTTCAACTGAATTCAATTCTCTGTCTGTGGGTTAAATTTGGCATCAATTGATTGTAAAAGATTGCGCAAGATGATAAATAAAATGCTCGCAGCTTCTTGCCGTCAGCCATTTTAACAATCTCTCATCCCTCGGTGACCCCACTTACCAGTTACATAATACCGCACTTCTTCGATTAAAACCCGCGGCTTTTATTACAAATCGCCTTTCTCGGCCCCGGCTACTATACGAAGCAGCGGCTGTTTTTCAGTCTTTTCATTCATTCTATGCTCGTTTCGAGATTCAAAACATACGTAAAACAAACGTTACGGCTGTGAAATGAACGTGGAATGTTTCTTCCAAGTTTATTTTCGTTTATTTGTGGCCTCGTTTTGTAGCTGCGGCTACTATTCGAGGGCGGCTTTTAATCGATGAAATACGGTACAGTACGGTACAATACGCCACTACATTGTTTACAAAAACTTGTGACAAACTCCGATTGGTTGGACATAACGCAAGCTCTGGATGTTCCGTGGTTCAGTTTTCTTTCGTAATAATCTGATGCTCATTTGGATGAGTTATTGTAACTGGTCCGCTTTAATCCGAGGCAACATTAAGCCTCAAATTTTATAACAGACTGAAAACACTTATCAAAAACATTTTGCTTTTTACTATATGCTATGACTCAGTCCGCATTTGGCGCTTAAAAACATTGCTGGATTTGAAAGCATTCACATTCTTCAGCGATAAACTTGTTATTTGCCTCAAAATAATGTGAATAGCGAGTAAAGGTACAATTTTCTTTACAAAATGTAAAGAAAATGCAATTTTCCTGCAATGAAATGAATTCTACCAGACTAGAAACACAATTCTAAACACCAAACCAAAACGCATGCACTTTAAAACAGAGCTTCTCAGTGAGGTCTGTGGACCGGTGCTGGTCAGCCACTTTACTGTTGAAATGCCATGATTATTTAGGCTTATTAGAGCAA
>JAQFXT010002554.1:0-11698 GCA_034683725.1 Strigamia crassipes
ATTTCTCATGATATTAAGAGGATTTCTCATGATTTCAGGAGGATTTCTCATGATTTTAGGAGGATTTCTCATGATTTCAGGAGGATTTTTCATGATTTCAGGAGGAATTCTTATGATTTCAGGAAGATCTTTCATGATTTCAGGAGGATTTGATCGATTTTATAGAATTTTAGGATTTCCAGGATTTTTAGGATTTTAGAGATTTGCTAAAGATTTAAGGAATTTGTTGCGGATGTGAAGATTTCAGGCGGATTTCTTTATGAATTTTGCTTGATTTTGCTAAAAATGTTGCACTATTTAGAAGATTTTATGGGTTTCGAGGATTTCAAAAATTTTAAGGATTTTGTGGATTTCATGGATTTCATGAATTTCATGGATTTTAAAATTCAAAATTTTAGCCTGTACGAGATTTTCAGCATTGGTTATCCCCTCGCAACGCAACAATTCAATTCAAAGTTGAACGACACAACACAATATCATAATCAAAATCACACGTCACAACATTATCAAAATCTGAAGTCACACAACACAATACCGTAATCAAAATCACACGTCACAACATTATCAAAATCTGAAGTCACACAACATAGTATCACCACTTTCGCAACGTAACATCACAAGTCGCAAGTATCACAACGCAACTTCGTTAATCTCTTACCACAACATCGTCAAAGTTTCGCATAAGTCGCAACACAATTGCAGTATTCTATCGATGTGTGCCGAGTGTACTAATTAGATATTTATCAGGTCTTACAGTTAGCAAAGCGGAAAGTAACGTTTTGCCAATTGGAGAGCGGGTTTTCATTACCGGCCGAGGAAAAGGAACGATTCGTTTTGCCGGAGAAACGCAGTTTGCAAATGGTACATCGACGATCCCCGTCACTCGGACAAAACTCTAAAACATCGTTTTTATTTCCAGGTTTATGGTACGGCATTGAATTGGATAAAGCCAATGGCAAAAACGACGGATCGGTTCAAGAAATCCGTTACTTCTCTTGCGCGATCAACCACGGCATCTTCGCACCGCAAAACCGACTCAGCAAACTAACTACTTCCAGCGAAGAGTATTTGTCCGACATGGGCTCGTCTTTTGAAGGCACCCATAACATCTCCAGCTTAAGAAGCACCCCAGGTAATATCCGACACGATTAATCCAATTTACGCGCGATTTATTCGTCCATTTTGAAGAACTTCCATTGAAATCATCTCTAAGACGAAATGCATCGCTTCGATCTCAATCCACGAAACAACGAAATTCCAGGTAATTAAAAATCAGTAAACAAATTTACGTCTAATTTATTTATTTATTTATTTATTTATTTATTTGTAGTTTAAAACGAAGTTTCCGAAAAATAACTTCCACTAAAGAAAATTGGTTGTCTGAAGGAATGAGCGTTTTAATCAACAACAAAATAGGTTTTTTTATTTATTTATTAAATAATTGTTGTTACAACGTTAATGATTGTTGTTGCGATTAATAGGTGTCATCCGGTTCGTCGGTCCCGTGGAATTTGCGGACCACACGTGGGTAGGCGTCGAGTTTACGGAACCTATCGGCAAAAACGACGGGTCGGTTAAAGACAAACGATATTTCACTTGCGAACCGAACCACGGTTTGTTAGTCAGACCGCATAAAGTGACGGTGCGTGGAATCAGCGGCGCTAAACTACTACAGTCGTCGTAAATTTCGATTACTTCCATTTCCCATTTAAACATTTTTAGACGATTTTCTCTTTTTATTCTCGTTGTTTATATTTTTTTTAGAAATACTTGAGGATTTTTCAATTCAAGATTTATAGTCTTTGTAGCGTTGTTAAACGAGTGCACTCGGTTATTTATAGATATTATATTGTATAATAATGTTATTGGGAGTTGTAAAACCAGGAACTTATTTTTATAGAGAGAAAAACGAACCCTTTTTGTTTATTTATTTAGATGTTTTCCGGGTTAGAAAAAAACAAAATTGCATTTAATAAAACGCGTGAAAAGTCGTTAAATAAATAAATAAATAAATAAATAAAACATTCCAAACTTTTGTTTTTAAATTTATTAATCGTGTATAATATTTAAAAAAAAAATCTATTTGTTCACTGTTTTACAAGTTTTTCTAATAAAATTGTTGATCCTTTTACGCGTAAAGTTCATTTACATTAAAAGCAAAATTCAATACACGTAAATCAAATTTTATAAAATAAAAATAAACTATTCTTAAATAAATGAGATCTTAAAACGAAGCATAAGTGTGACCTTTGGTTTGGAAAAGTGAATTCGATTCGCACGTTTAAAAATTAAAAGCGTAAGGAATTTCCGTCGACGTTGCCGTTGACCATCCGACGTCTCGTTCGCGCCACCAATTGGCCGCTGTTGAGCGTGACTATGGGCAAAAGTCTCTCGGTAAATCGGTGATAATTTCTCTCCAGTTCTCGTTGGTAATCCTTTTGATCCGAACAAATTAACGTTTTATTTCGTCGCAACGCGTCGGAGCAACTATAAAATTATTTAATATCGATTATAAATTCCAAACTAACGATAAAAACGAACGAACCGTTTAGAAAAATCCTTAAAACACAGGCGAAGTTTGTTCTGATATTTATTCGGTTGTTTGTCACCGTCGACTAAATCCGAAAGAAACACGATCGCAACTTCCATCGGACCCTGATTGACTGTTGTTCCGATGCATCCTTGAAGCACCATTTGGAGTATTTTCGGATCGGGTGGTTCCTGTTGAGTGGCTAGCGCCAACTCCAACGTCTTTTTCTGTATATCTTCGATGGCGACTTCGATGGGCGTAAGAACGGTCTGTTTGCGGTCGACCACTTGAACTCTCGTTTTGACGTACGGGAAGCTGTTGGTGGTCGTCACGACCGTTTTGCGTTTGTATTGTTCGTGTAATTCTCCGTGAGCGCGACCGTCCATCGTGAACGGCGTCGAATAAATGAATCGTTCTGAATAAAAAATTTAAAAATTTAAAAATTTAAAAATTTAAAAATTTAAAAATTTAAAAATTTAAAAATTTAAATAAAATTTAAATAAAATTTAAATAAAATTAAATAAAATTTAAATAGAATTAATATTTTTAAATTATTTTTTTGTTATTTACTGATGTTGTAGTTTTTATCGAATGGCGTCACGCGGTCTCTCAATTCGTATAGATCGAAATAAGGCTCGACGTAAGTGATTTGAAGATAGGCCTTTTCCGGGTTGAGTTTGCTTAGATCGACGGTGTTCGAATCTTTGATCACTTCGAGGTACTCCGAACCGAACTTCTCGGCGTAAAAACCCTGAAATTAAATTACCGGATTCAGAATCGGGGATTTGAATAAATTGCGAGAATATTTATTTTTCACCTGCAGTCTGTGGGACACTTCGGGTAATTTGGTCAATATCGGTTCCTTATAGATAAATTCCTCCCCATCAAGATCGCCGAATTTGCTGCCGTAAAAGCCGACCCGAAAATAGGTGCCGAAGACCCGTTTTCCGGCCATGTGATCGATTTTCGAAAATGCCTCGTGCAGCTTGCTGTGGATATTCGCGAGTTTCTTGAAATCTCGATTAGCTTCGGCGATCGGAATGAGAATTTTGTACACAACATTCATCGCCTCGAACATGCCAGCCTAAAAAAAAACAATAAAGTATGAAATTGCTTTTTAAAAAAAAAAAAAATGCTATTCTTCAGTACCAAATTGAAGGAACTAGCGGCCTGTTCGAGCAAACCGATCAACCCGTTTTCGGTGAAATATTTCCCAGTGCAAATCCCTTCTTCGTCCGGTGACACCACATCGTCCGAAACTGCGCTTTCCTCCAAAACATCGGGTGTCAATGCCTAAAAACAAACAAATAAATTAATAAATTAATTAATAAATTAATTAATTAATTAATTAATAAATGAATATTGACATTTTATAGACCAATAATCGTTATTGCGACGTTACGTTGATCATTTAGCCCAAAAATTGACAATTTTAGCCCAAAATTCGACAATTTTAGCCCAAAATTCGACAATTTTAGCCCAAAATTCGACATTTGCAGCCCAAAAATTGACGTTAAAGACTAATAATCGTTAATTTTTTAGCTAAAAACAACGATTTTTAGACTAAACCGCATGTAAAATCTACGTAAATTATAAATAATAATTTTTGTTTAATTAATTAATTTTTTTACTTCGAATGTAACGGCTCCAATGGGTAAATAAGATTTATCCTCCAACATGTGCAGATATTCGGCAACCAAAGCGGCCGAATGTATCAAGCAGTGCGCGGCTTCGGCGTGGTTGCTTTTCTCCGTGTGTTTTTGCGCCATGTTTGCGAGCCAGGTGAGTCTCAGGTCGGGCGAGTTTTGGTATCCTTTAGCGATACGATACATGAGATCCAAAAGCATTTCGGGATCCTCTTGAAATTCTTTCATTTTGACGGTGTCGGATAAAATCATGTGCAAATTAAAAACCATGTCGTGAACTTGCTCGGGAAAAGTAGTTTCCTGCAACTCGACGTCTTCCTCCGCGTACGTCAAGATGGTTTTAAGCGAACGTCGAAGGTACTCCTCGTTGAAGTTCTGGCTCGTGCCCACCAACGAACTCAGCGACATCGTCACTTGCATCTTCACCCTCGCGAAATTCTATTCAAATAAAAAATAAAATAATTTTTTTAAAAAAATTTAATTTTTTTTATTTTATACGTTTCCAATTTCGAAATTCTGTCGCATGAGAAGGTAAAGCGAAGCGCTGGCTTGAGCACGCACGCTGCTGATGCACGAACTGCAATGTTTGAGTAAACGTAGACACAAATCCGCGCATTGTTCGGTTTCCTCGTCAAACAGCAGCGTCGGATACTGAAATAAAATGAAGAAATTAAAAAAAAAATTCATCGAAATTCGTTTTAAGCGCGACAAACCTTAAATACTAACGATCTTTGAGTGGCGAATAAATTTTTCAAAACGGCGGTACTCTGATTACAAGCCAAAGCGTGCAATAGGACGCGTAAAACGGTTCCCAGAAGGCCTTGCAAGTTATCGGATTGAGAAACCACTTGCACGATTATCTCTAAAGTGTCGACTATAATCATGGCGGTCTCCGTCGCTAAATTTCCTTCGATGTGCGCGTCGTTTTCGATTTCGCTTCTGGGTCGTTCGATTTGTTCGGTCGTCTGCTTCCAATGCGTCTGGTCTTTACGCCACCTCAGACGGTCCACGTGATGACTACTAGGCGACGGCGGATTTCGATCTAATTAAAATCATCAAAAAAAAAAATCAACGCAAATAATTTTTAAAATTAAAAAAAAAAAAAATTTTTTTTTTAAATCAACAAAACCTTTTTGCCTTCTGATCATTTCGCTTCTCGCGTTCCCTTGCCCTAAAATGGCGTCCTCTAATTTCGATTTGATGTCCGATGTTTTTCGGAAATTCTGCGGCACATATTTCTTAATGTTTTTCTTGCCCTTAAAAACAAAAATTTAAAAAAAAAAAATTAAATAATTTGTTTAAATTAAAATAAAAAAAAAAATTAAATTAAATTAAAATGAAATAATAAAATGAAAATGTCAACCTGCGGTGCATTCGGTTCTCCAGAATTACTCAAAGACCGTGTAGCGGCCATTTTCCAGGCTCCCACCACCAACAGTTCATCACCGATGGGGGTAGAATGTGACCTGGTTTTTTTCAATCCTTTCCTACTCCTATTCAAACATCGTTTTCCCTGATATATTCAACATCAACATTAAATTAAACAATTAATTATCGAATTTCGTTAGAAATTAGACGAGTTAATAATTAATTAATTAATTAATTAATCATGCACGGATTAGTTCAGCAACTACTAATCGTGTTAATTTGGTCACATTCCACCGCTAACGTTTAACCGAGCAACTACTTTTGCTATTAATTCACAATTTACCTTGTACTCGAAGCACGAGACGCAAATGAATAAAACTTCCAGCAATTGGTGTAACCGATACGTCGGTAACTCCGACCACCATTGTTTTAATAAAGCTACTTCTACATTTTTCAAAACCCACAAGAAACAAACGAGGAGATGACGCGTTGTTTCCGCATTCAATTGACTTTTTCTTGACTAAAATAAAAACAACAAAAAAAAATTAATTTTTTAAATTTTAAAATTTTTAAGTTTTTAAAATTTTAAAATTTTTAAAATTTTTAAGTTTTTAAAATTTTAAAATTTTAAAATTTTTAAAATTTTAAAATTTTTAAAATTTTAAAATTTTTAAAATTTTAAAATTTTTTAAATTTTTAAATTTTTTAAATTTTTAAATTTTTAAAATTTTTAAAATTTTAAAATTTTAAAATTTTTAAATTTTTTAAATTTTTAAAATTTTAAAATTTAAAATTTTTTACTTGTTGAAATGGATCCATCGAATCGTGACCGATCGTTTTCATGTAAATAGTTCCGCCGGCAATCGCCATCGCGACCGATTGATTGAAATTTTGATGGTCGTAGTCGGAGTTGGCGGCGGAATTGGACAACGGCCGACCGCGATGATCGGAATGCCAATCGTAGAGCTGCGGCAGCGCGTCCATCACGATGCCGACGAGCGGCAAATAAAGAGCGGCCACGCGAGCTGTGCATTCGGAATCGGCGTAACGCGGGTCCGAATCGTGGCACGTCAATAAATTGCGTACGGTGTTCACCGCTTTGATGTGAACCGTCGGATTACTACGAATAAAAAAAAACAACGACAAAATTAAATAAAACGTAAAAATCAATTCGATTTTTAAGTATTAACTGTATTTCTAAGACCGTCGCCAAGTCCGACAAAATTAATCCGACGAGAAAATGCTGTTGTCTAAAATCGGTGGTCAATTCGGCGAAATTGCCGCGCTCCGTCAACGTGCTGCTGGAGATGAACGAGCTCTGAGACGTGCTCGACGCGACGCTGGGACACGGTGACGATGCCCCGGATGGGGTGAGAGGGGCCCCGAAAGGTAGGTTCAACGGAATGTAATGTTCGTGGCTGCAAACGATCCTTAAGAATTCTAATTTCAGCGCTATCAAGTGCCCGGCGTCCGGCAGCGACGAAATCTTAGCCGAAATTTGTTTGCAGTACGTTTTGATGAGCGAGAAAACGTAACCCCGATCCATGATGGCGAAAAGATCGAAAAGGAAGAACGCCAAACTCGTATTAAGAGTTTGAATAAACTAAAAAAAAAAAAAAATTAATCAATTAATTAATTAAAATAATTAAAATAAAATCGAAAATCGAAAATCGAAAATCGAAAATCGAAAATCGAAAATTGAAAATTGAAAATCGAAAATCGGAAATCGAAAATCGAAAATCGGAAATCGAAAATCGAAAATCGGAAATTGAAAATCGAAAATCGGAAATCGGAAGATCGAAATATCGGAAAATCGGAAATCGGAAATCGAAAATCGGAAATCGAAAATCGAAAATCGGAAATTGAAAATCGAAAATCGGAAATCGGAAAATCGAAATATCGGAAAATCGTTAATCGGAAATCGGAAAATCGTTAATCGGAAATCGGAAATCGAAAATCGGAAATCGGAAATCGAAAATCGAAAATCGAAAATCAAAAATCGAAAATCGAAAATCGAAAATCGAAAATCGAAAATCGGAAATCGAAAATCGAAAATCAAAAATCAAAAATCAATTTTTTTGTTTTTACTTTCATGTCCTTGACTTCTCGGTTGTATCGACTGATTATGTCGGAGGTTGTGGTCGTGACGAGCGTGGTTATGTCGTCGGTGAACTGTTCGCTGAAGCGTAATTTCCTGGGTGAATCCAATTGGCCCATTCCGGCCAAATGCTCCATCATGCTTTTGACCATCAATTCGAAAAAGAACCAGGCGTTGGTCAACGCGTGTTCTCGAGCCGATCCACTAGACACGACCCATTGAAGAGCGAGTTCCTCGTGAACGATCTTACGAGATGAATATTTCTTGATGAGGTAAATATTGGTCTCGTAGGGCGCTCCGGTTCGTAAGCTCGTGGACCGGTCCAAACCGCGCGTGTACAGCGAAACTTCCGCATCGTCCGAGTTGTACTGACCGGCCAGATCGGGGTTGCTCGCGCTCCTAATAACGAATCGATTAATGATTGGGAAATAGACGATTGATTTGAGCGTTTACGAAGTTTTCATCAACGGAGTTGACATCGGACGACCTTGCAACGCGTAACTCGTCGGAGTGGACGCGCTGGAACCGTAAAAACAATTATCCGGATGTGGAAGAGTGCATTCGTAACCGATATAAGTCGTTAATAAGTTGTGTCGACTGTGTTGATCGTTGTATATGTCCAAATTGGTCTTGAAAAAAAATTTAAAAAAATTTAAAATTTGAAAAATTCAAAAAAATTCAAAATTCAAAAAATTCAAAAAATTCAAAAAATTCAAAATTCAAAAAATTCAAAAAATTCAAAATTCAAAATTTAACATTCAAAAAATTCAAAATTCAAAAAATTCAAAATTCAATATTCAAAAAATTCAAAAAATACAAAAAATTCAAAATTTAAAATTCAAAATTCAAAATTCAAAAAAATCAAAATTCAAAATTTAAAATTCAAAAAATTCAAAAAATTCAAAATTTAAAATTTAAAATTCAAAATTCAAAATTAATTTAAAAAATTCAGAATTCAAAATTTAAAAAATACAAAAAAATACAAAAAAATTCAAAAAATACAAAAAATTCAAAAAATTTAAAAAAATTCAAAAAATTCAAAATTCAAAAAATTCAAAAAATTCAAAAAATTCAAAAAATTCAAAAAATTTAAAAAATTCAAAATTCAAAATATTCAAAAAATTCAAAATTTAAAATATTCAAAAAATTCAAAATTCAAAATATTCAAAAAATTCAAAATTCAAAATATTCAAAAAATTCAAAATTCAAAATATTCAAAAAATTCAAAATTCAAAATATTCAAAAAATTCAAAAAGTTTAAATTTACCGATAAATTAAAAACAATGAGCGCCATCGCTTCAAACGCCATTTGTCCCATGTTAATCGTTTGTCCGCCGATGCTCGGCGGACGGACGAGCAACCGAATCAATTTGTCGAGTATCAAAGGGAGAAATTTGACCAATTGCTCGATACGTGTTTCGGATAATTCTTGTACGCTCGTCTTCAAATCGTTTTCCGCATCGAGATCGGACATGCGCGGTGGCAGATTTTGATCTTCTACGGCAGCGAACGTTTGCAAGAATCGGTCCAAGTGTTTATCTTGAGAATGGACGGACGAAACCGCTTCGATCGTAACGTTAAAAATTCCTTTGTGGTTATCCACCCACTTGATTCCGGGTATTTGAACCTAAAACGTAAAAATTAACGTTAAAAAACTAACAAAATGTCGAATTTTAAGTAATTACGGCCGTGTTGATCGAAGCGTAGCTCGTCGGAGGCTTCTCGATCATGACCGGTAACGAAAAATCGCCGGTTTGGAGGCGGCCGCCGCGAAAAATCGGATGCCACTGCCGTTAAGAACAAAATCGAACAAATTACGATTAATTACGATTAGTTTACGATTAATTACGGTGTATCCGATCGGGGTTTCGACGGGCATTTGCGTCTCTTTTCTCTGACAACTGATGTGGTAAAATGTAAACAACAAGTGGTGTTGATCGGTCAGAGTTGCGGGGATTTTCATTTTAATTTCGTTGTAGAAATCCGGGCATTTGTTGTGATAGCTAACGGACGTGAAGGCGTACGTTGAGAACTCCGGGCAACTGGACTCGCCGAAAATAACCTGGAAAAAAATATCGAAATTATTATATAAATTACAAAAATTAAAAAAAAAAAAAAAATTTGTTTATGTTTACGGGTAAAACGTTTTCGTCATCCTCATTGCTCATTAATTGTACTTTACAGGTGATGTTACGCGCGGAACCGGGTCGGTTTGCAAAATTCAAGTCTTTGGGGTACACAAAAAGTAAATCTCTGAAAGAAAGAAAATGTAAATTTTATATTTTATATTTATTTTCGTGAAATAATGTCAAAGGGGCCGACATTAGCAATATTCATCGACGAATTTATAAATCTATAGATTTAAAGAGATTTATAAAGATGGTTTTATTTGGGATTTAAAGATTTAATGTATGATTAAAAGATTTAATGAAGATTTAACGTGTGATTTAGAGATTGAACGTGTGATTTAAAGATTTAATGAAGATTTAACGTGTGATTTAGAGATTGATCGTGTGAGTTAAAGATTTAACGTGTGATTTAAAAATTTAATAAAGATTTAATGTGTGATTTAAAGATTTAATAAAGATTTAATGTGATTTAAAGATTTAATGTGTGATATAGAGATTGATTGTGTGATTTAAAAATTTAATGTGTGATTTAAAGATTTAATAAAGATTTAATGTGTGATTTAAAGATTTAATAAAGATTTAATGTGTGATTTAAAGATTTAATGTGTGATTTAAAGATTTAATGTGTGATTTAAAGATTTAATGTGTGATTTAAAGATTTAATGAAGATTTAACGTGTGATTTATAAATTTCATGCGTGATTTTAAAATTTGGCTCGTGATTTACAGATCAAATGTGCGATTTACAAGTGATTAATGAATCAAACATTGCGATTTAAAAATTTAATGAAGATTTAACATGTGGTTTAGAGATTTAATGCGCGATTTAGATGTTTCGTGCATGATTTAGAAATTTAACTTCTGATTTACGGATCAAATGTGTGATTTACGAGTGATTTAGCGATAAAATGTGATTTAACGAGCGAGATTTCTAGCAATTGTCGGCGCCCTGAATAATGTTTAACCTGTATGTATAGTGCGGAACATAAATTTCTTTGGCTGGAAATTCCAATATTTCTTTGGTCGGACGACCCTTTTCGTCGGGGTAAGGAACCAATCGAGCCAATTCCGGCGACAAACTGTACTTGTGTTCGTCGGGAGATGGCGATATGTCCAATTTCAGTATTCCGGGCAAACATTTCAATCGTTTTAAGACGGACGAAGGTCGTTTTAGATCGGCTAGGAATTTATACAAGTCTTCGTCTCGTAGACGCTCACTTTCTTGCTTGAAGAAACTAGATACTGTCAACGTGACCGGTCGGAAACAACTCAAACTCGAGCCCAAGTCTTCGGTTGACCAACTGCCATGCTTTTCGGAGGAGGAATTCTTTCTTTCCAAGGATCCTCTTCGCGAAAGTGAACTGGTGTCGCCCGCTTTCTTCCGAAATGCCTCGAAACTCCCGGCACTTGCTTTTCTCTCTGTTGTAACAAAATTTTGTTTATTTTAAAATCATGTAAAAGTGTAAAATCGTGTAAACATAAATTTGAAAAATGTAAAATTGTGTAAAAATACATTTGAAAAGTGTAAAATCGTATAAAAATACATTTGAAAGGTGTAAAATCGTGTAAAAATAGATTTTTAAACTGTAAAATTGTGGTAAAATAGATTTGAAAGGTGTAAAATCGTGTAAAAATACATTTGAAAGGTGTAAAATCGTGTAAAAATACATTTGAAAGGTGTAAAATCGTGTAAAAATACATTTGAAAGGTGTAAAATGGTTTAAAAATAGATTTGAAAAATGTAAAATCGTGTAAAAATAGATTTGAAAGGTGTAAAATCGTGTAAAAGTAGATTTAAAAAATGTAAAATTGTGTAAAAATAGATTTGAAAGGTGTAAAGTCGTGTAAAATTAGATTTGAAAAGTGTAAAATTGTGTTAAAAATAAATTTGAAAGGTGTAAAAACGTGTAAAAATAAATTTGAAAGGT
>JAQFXT010002555.1:0-11696 GCA_034683725.1 Strigamia crassipes
GATGAAATGGTCGGACGACGAATTGATCTTGGACGTGGGGTCCGGCAGTGGAGACGTCACTCACAACCAGCTGCTGCCCGTTTGTCCGAAATACGTGCGGGTGGTCGGCATCGATAGCTCCCAGAAGATGGTGGATTACGCTCGAGAGCATTTCCAAAACGAGCGACTTTCGTTCGTGAAAATGGACATCGTCGGGGAGAAGCAACCGGTTCTGGAGTTCCCGCAAAGATTCACCAAGATTTTCTCTTTTTACTGCCTCCATTGGATTCAAAACCAGAAGTAGAAATACAGCAAATGACGTTCTTCGTACGTTTTTGATTATTAAGTGTTTGTTTACCTTGTTCTAGCAAAGCGGTGAGCAATTTGTACGAGTTGCTTCGGCCGGGCGGGACGTGTTATCTTTTTTTCGTCGCTCATCATCCGATTTTCGAAGTGTACGGGCGAATTGCCAAGAATAAAAAATGGGCGCCTTTTATGACTGTAAGAATCCAGAGTGTGCCGTGTAGCGAGTGTGTTTATTGGTTATTTTTTACAAAGGACTGGCAACAATTCAATCCGGTCCACCAGAATAGCACCGATGCTGCGACGGATTTCAGGCTGACGCTCGAAAATTGTGGATTTCACGTGTTGAAGTGCGATGCACCGGACTTGGTTTATGTTTACAAAAACCTCAAATACTTTTACGGTAAGACATTTTTTTAAATTTGAATTTATTGAATTTTTTTTTTTTACATTTTTTTTTAGACTTAGTGAAATCACTTAATCCTTTCGTTCATCGAATGCCGGAAGAAGTACAGAACGAGTACATGCTCGATTGGTTGAGGGAAATGCAGTTGAAGTTGCCACTCGTTGATGGCAAAATGGTTCTCAAATACAAAGCAATCGTTGCACTCGCTCAGAAGTAAATTACAACAAACTAATTTAAAAAAAAAATTAATTTGTTAATTACAAATTTTAAACGATATTGTAAAATTAAAATGTCGTTATTGTAAAGGCTCTCTTTGCGCGTTGTCACTCCGTCGTCGGATGAAGAGGGTATTTCGATTTTCATTACCCCAATTACATCATCACCCAAAAGGGTTAATGCCATTTACCCTTTTCTTCAATGGCTCGGAGAGAAAGAATATTATACAAGAACCGTCGAACGCGTATAATTTACACGACCCCCTTTTCTTTTCTTTTTTTTTTTCGTCACAAAATTATTGGCAATTGACTAATAATTAAAATTAAAATGCGCGGACCTTCAACTTAACGACAGTAATTTTTTATTTTCTTTTGAGTAATTTTTATTGGGTTAAGATAAATATTGCAGAAGTGTTTATTCGTTCATCAGCCGAATGGACACCACGGCGACCAATCGTTCAAGCGCTTCCTGCTGATACCCGGGATGTGAAAAGATGACGTCAAACTCGGAAGCGGCTGCAAATTCAACAGTAATTGGTAAGAAGTTGGCGAAAACTCGACGGTATGGCGAAAAGCATCCCAATTTTAGGAGTAGCTTTTATACATTTATTTGACATTTTTCGTGGAATAATTTTCTTGGAATGATTTTTCTTTTGGAGTTATGCCAAAATATTTTCTCTAGTACCAACGTCTAAACTGATTTTACCACTAAAGGTCAAACGATTTTTTGATTATGGAATCGTAATTTTGTTGACTTTGTACAGTTTACCACGAGTTTAATTTTTCACAAGTAAAACAGTACGCTTTGATATTGTGCAGTAGCTAACAGGGTGTTTGGTACGGGTTATTTATATCGATTCGTTTGATCGAAATATTTGAACACGTTGATCTGTCCTCTTGAGTTGTCGAACACCGATTGCTCAACAGCCGTAACTCGTAATCTCGGTACACGATTACGATTTTTTTTGGACTTTTTCTATTAACTTTTGGCTTTCACTATCAGAGTTACGTAAATAAAAAGAAATATGACACTACAGCGGCGACCATTATAGTGCCTCATACTGATACCCGGGTATAAAAGGATGACATCAAACACGGCCACGGCAGAAAACTCGACCTTTATTGGTAAGAAATTGGCAAAAACTCACGCTATGCCGAGAAGCATTTCAATTTGTGGGGGCATGTTTTACACGTGTGACATTTTTCTTGCAGGAAAAAATGGACCCGTTATAACTGGAGCGGAATGCATAAGCATGGAATTTAAAAATTCCGCGCCGCTGAATATCTATATATATATTTTCTATCGTAACAATGCCTAACAATGCCTAACAAGGGGGGAAATCCGCCCCCCCTTGACCCCCCCCCTTACCTTACTAGTTTTGTTTTTAGTGTTTTGGGCACTTTAGACGGTTTTCTAGAATTGAATTCCGCGCCATTTTATTTATTAATATTCACTAGAGCGGAATTGCGAAATTCCGCTCTAGTGAATATTTGTTTTCTTGTTTTTTTTTTTAAGTTCAAAATTTGATTCAGAAGCGCGGAATTCGAATTCCGCGCTTCTGCATTCCGCTCCACTGACGGCAGACCGAAAAGCGCGCCTTGGCGTTCACCACTAGTTAGCAGCCCCGGTTAAAGGTCAAACGATTGTTTTGATTATAGAATTGCTAATTTTGTTGACCTTGCATAGTTTATTTTGATTCTAATTTTTCACAAGAAAAATACTTTGGTGATATCGTGAATAGAAAAATCGGCCAAGCAGCAGCTAGTAGTCAGTGGCGCTTGGGCAGTTTCTGAATTTGCCCCCTCCCCTCTCTTCCCGGTCTAAAAAATTTTGCAAAAAAAAAACAACAAGATTTCGTAAAATTGTGCAAACTTTCGCAGATTTATTTATTTATTTATTTATTTATTTGTTTTTTATTAAATCCGGGTAAAGTGCCGCCAGGACGGACCGCCTCTCCGCCTTCCCCATTCATGCTACGCACGGGTTATTTGTAGACTCATTTTATCGAAATGTTCGGACTCAAAACGCGTCCTTCGGAGTTGTCGTGCACCGATTGCTCAAGAGCAAGGTTAAAGATTTTTTTTGCATTTTTCATTATCTTTTAACTTTGATTGTTCAGGTTAGATAAATGGAAAAAAATATTATGTCTGAATTCTGTCTGAATGTTATGACGACCAAGCGTATATTGGTAAGAAATTGGCTAAAACGCACGCTTTGCCGAGAAGCATTTTAATTTGTGGGGGCAGGGTTTACACATTTGACAGTTTTCTTGCAGGAATTAATGGAAAACGCCGAATTGTACGCGAGTTCGAACGTGCTACAGAAACGAGGCGCGGCCATCGCGTTGAATGAGTTCGTACCTTTGATGAAATGGTCGGACGACGAATTGATATTAGACGTGGGGTCCGGCAGTGGAAACGTCACTCACAACCAGCTGCTGCCCGTTTGTCCGAAATGCGTGCGGGTGATCGGCATCGATTGCTCCCAGAAGATGGTGGATTACGCTCGAGAGCATTTCCAAAACGAGCGACTTTCGTTCGTGAAAATGGACATCGTCGGGGAGAAGCAACCGCTTCTGGAGTTCCCGCAAAGATTCACTAAGATTTTCTCCTTCTACTGCCTTCATTGGATTCAAAACCAGAGGTAGAAATACACCAAATGACGTTTTTCTTGCGTTTTTGATTTTTAAGTGTTTGTTTACATCGTACTAGCAAAGCGGTGAGCAATTTGTACGAGTTGCTTCGGCCGGGTGGGATGTGTTTTCTCTTTTTCGTTGCTCACCATCCGATTTACGACGTCTACGAGCGAATTGTCAAGAATGAAAAATGGGCGCCTTTTATGACTGTAAGAGTCCGGAGTGTGGCGTGTTGCGAGTGTGTTTATTCGTTACTTTTTTAAAGGACTGGCAACAATTCATTCCGGTCCACCAGAATAGGAACGACGCTGCGACGGATTTCAGGGTGACGCTCGAAAATTGTGGATTCCACGTGTTGAAGTGCACGGCACCGGATTTGATTTATGTTTACGAAAATCTGAAATACTTACACGGTAGGACATTTTTTAAATTTGAATTTATTTATTTATTTTAAAAAAAATTCTTTTTCAGACTTTGTGAAATCACTTAATCCTTTCGTTTATCGAATGCCGGAAGAAGTACAGCACGATTATATCAACGATTGCTTGATGGAAATGCAGTTGAAGACGACACTCGTTGATGGCAAAATAGTCGTCAAATACAAAGCAATGGTTGCGCTCGCTCAGAAGTAAATTACAACAAACTAATTAAAAAATAATAATTTGTTAATCACAAATTTTAAACGATATTGTAAAATTAAAATGTCATTATTGTAAAGGCTGCAAATTCAACAGTAATTGGTAAGAAACTCGACGGTATGGCGAAAACTCGACGGTATGGCGAAAAGCATCCCAATTTTGGGGGCAGCTTATACACATTCGACATTTGTCGGGGAATAATTTTCTTGGAATGATTTTCTCTTGGAGTTATGCCAAAATATTTTTTCTTGTACCAACGTCTAAACTGTTTTCACCACTGAAGGTCAAACGATTTTTTGATTATGGAATCGTTAATTTTATTAACCTTGTATAATTTACTATGAGTTTAATTTTTTGATATTGTGCAGTAGCTAATAGGGTGTTCGGTACGGGTTATTTATCCACTCATTTGGTCAAAATATTTGAACACGTGATTTGTACTCTTGAGTGGTCGAACACCGATTGCTCAACAGTCGTAACCTCGGTGCAAGATTACGATTTGTTCGATTTTTCCATTATCTTTTGGCTTTCATTATCAAAGTTACGTGAATAAAAATAAATACGACACGACGGCGACCAAAGTTGGCCTTGTACTGATACCCGGGTATTGAAGAACGACACCAGAAAACTTTACATTTATTGGTAAGCAATTAGTAAGAAATTGGCAAAAACTCACGCTATGCCGAGAAGCATTTCAATTTGTGAGGGCATGTTTTACACGTTTGACATTTTTTTTGCAGAAAATAATGGAAAACGTCGAAGGTTAATGACTTGGTTTGCATTTTTCATTATCTTTTAACTTTGATTGTTCATGTTAGATAAATTTAAAAAAATATTACAAATTCTGTCTGAATGTTATGACGACCAAGCATTGACGTGTATAAAAAAGTGTCATCAAATACTACTGCGGCAGCAAATTTAACATATATTGGTAAGAAATTGGCTAAAACTCACGCTTTGCCGAGAAGCATTTCAATTTGTGGGGGCAGGGTTTACACATTTGACAATTTTCTTGCAGGAATTAATGGAAAACGCCGAATTGTACGCGAGTTCGAACGCGGTGCAGAAACGAGACGCGGCCATCGTGTTGAACGAGTTCGTGCCTTTGATGAAATGGTCGGACGACGAATTGATCTTGGACGTGGGGTCCGGCAGTGGAGACGTCACTCACAACCTGCTGCTTCCCGTTTGTCCGAACTGCGTGCGGGTGGTCGGCATCGATCGCTCCCAGAAGATGGTGGATTACGCTCGAGAGCATTTCCAAAACGAACGACTTTCGTTCGTGAAAATGGACATCGTCGGGGAGAAGCAACCGGTCAACGTGTTCCCGCAAAGATTCACCAAGATTTTCTCTTTCTACTGCCTCCATTGGATTCAAAACCAGAGGTAGAAATACACCAAATGACGTTCTTCTTACGTTTTTGATTTTTAAGTGTTGTTTACATTGTACTAGCAAAGCGGTGAGCAATTTGTACGAATTGCTTCGGCCGGGCGGGACGTGTTTTCTCCTTTTCGTCGCTCAACATCCGATTTTCGAAGTGTACGGGCGAATTGCCAAGAAGGAAAAATGGGCGCCTTTTATGACTGTAAGAGTCCAGAGTGTGGCGTGTTGCGAGTGTGTTTATTCGTTAGTTTTACATAGGACTGGCAACAATTCATTCCGGTCTACCAGAATAGAACCGACGCTGCGACGGATTTCAGGGTGACGCTCGAAAATTGTGGATTCCACGTGTTGAAGTGCGAGGCACCGGATTTTATTTATGTTTACGAAAACCTCAAATACTTTCAAAGTAGGACATTTTTTAAATTTGAATTTATTGAATTTTTTTTTTAAATTTTTTTTTTAGACTTTGTGAAATCAATTAATCCTTTCGTTCATCGAATGCCGGAAGTAGTACAGAACGATTTTATTCTCGATTGCGTGATGGAAATACAGTTGAAGACGCCACTCGTTGATGACGAAATAGTCTTCAAATACAAAGCGATCGTTGCACTCGCTCAGAAGTAAATTATAACAAACTAATTAAAAAAAAATTAATTTGTTAATCACAAATGTTAAATGATATTTTAAAATTAAAATGTCATTATTGTAAAGGCTTTCATTGCGCGTTGTCACTCCGTCGTCGGACGAAGAGGGTATTGGGATTTTCATTATCCCGATTACATCATCACCCAAAAGGGTTAATGCCATTTACCCTTTTCTTCAATGGCTTAAAGAGAAAGAATATTATTCAAATTGATGAACAAGTACCGTCGAACGCATGTAATTTACACGGCCCCTTTTCTTTTCTTTTTTTTATCACCACAAAATTACTGTCAATTGACTAAAAATTAAAATTAAAATGTGCGGACCTTCAACTTGACGATAGTAATTTTTTATTTTTTTTTGAGTAATTTTTATTGGGTTAAGACAAAGATTGCAGAAGTGTTTATTCGTTCATCAGCCTAATGGACACTACAAAGGTCAAACGATTTTTTGATCATGGAATCATTAATTTTGCTGATCTTCTATAGTTTAATACTAGTTTAATTTTTCACAAGTACATTTTGATAGGGTGTTCGGTACGAGTTATTTGTCGACTCATTTGGTCGAAATATTTAAACACGTGATTTGTAATCCAGAGTTGTCGAACACCGATTGCTCAACAATCGTAACCTCGGTTACATAAATAGAAAGAAATATGACACTAAAGTATTTTGTATCCGGGTATAAAAGGATAATATCAAACACGGCCAATTCAACATTTATTGGTAAGGAAGTGGCGAGAAGCAACCCGATTATTAGAAACAGTTTTTACACTTTGACAGTTTTTTTGCAGGAAATAATGGAAAACGCCGAATTGTACGCGAGTTCGAACGCGTTACAGAACAGAGATGCGGCATCCGTGTTGAGCGAGTTCGTGCCGTCGATGAAATGGTCCGACGACGACATGGTCTTGGACGTTGGGTCCGGCAGTGGAGACGTCACTCACAATTTGCTGCTGCCCTTTTGTCCCGAGTTCGTGCAGGTGGTCGGCATCGATCGCTCCGAGACGATGGTGAATTATGCTCGAGAGCATTTCCAAACAGAGCGACTTTCGTTCGTGAAAATGGACGTCGTCGGGGAGACGCAACCGGTCAACCTGTTCCCGCAAAGATTCACCAAGATTTTCTCCTTCTACTGCCTCCATTGGATCGAAAACCAGAGGTAGAAATACTGCAAACGACGTTCTTCTTGCGTTTAATTGTTTTTTTCATTTCTAGCAAAGCGATGAGCAATTTGTACGAGTTGCTTCGGCCGGGCGGGATTTGTTGTCTTCTTTTCGCCGGTAGAACTCCAAATTTCGCAACGTTTGAAAAAATTGCCAAGTATCCAAGATGGGCTTCTTTTTTGGATGTAAGATACTTAGAGTATGGCGGGTTTGATGTGTATTTATTCGTTTGTTTTCCAAAGGACTGGAAAAAATACGTCGTCGACGCCACGATGGAGTTTAAGGCGACGCTCGAAAATTGCGGTTTCAACGTCCTGACTTGCGCGGAACCGGAGTTCAGTTACGTTTTCGAAAATCGCAAATCCTTTCAAAGTAATACATATTTAAAATTTGAATTCATTGCTTGCGGCAACCCGGGTCGTCTCTTTACAAATTACGCGCTTAAAAAGTAAACTCAAAGTAATGCTATCTAAAGAGAGTCGCCGTTGGAATGCCTCTGCTGGCTCTTACGTCCGATTTGATCTAGAAGAAGATCAGGTTTGGTCTGAAAATAGTGGATTTTCAGTGATGAGAATAAAATAACTACTCGAGACCAAGTAGTCAAAATATCATACAAAAGTTTATTTATTAACTTGATGAATTAATACAAATTAAATGAATTAATGAATCGACTGAAAAGTTGAACAGAAGGTGTTGTTGTCCTTATAGCTGCATGCGCGTGAACAAAGAGAACTCTGTTTGCGCGCCAAACTGGAAACAAAGAGCAACGGAAAAATGGAAGTTGAAAAGAACGGGAAATCTGGATTAGATCAGAGTTTCCAACCGGTGTTTTCCCTTTGTAAGGAAATAAGGCGGAAGAAACGTAGCACATCCCGATACCTCTCGCAAACACGCGAGTAGTACGGTGGAAACTGCGGCGGGCATCGGCTTCCGTCAGAGTTAGCAAACTGGCCCAGTTCACTAACCTATTCTACGACGAAAGTCAGGATAAGATATCTCTGAATACGTTCAGAAATATCTGGTGAGACCTTGGTCTTCAACATACGTCACGGTCGAAACTTGTAGAATTGGTGCGAAGCCACGACAGGGTGTGAATTGGTTGAAAACGGTAAAAAGACTGATCCAAATTGAATTGAATATTACCTCAAACAAATAGGACGCATGCACAGTGGGACATTTGGCCTAGCAACCACGCGTTCCTAGGGCAAACGTCACCGCAGTAGTCGAAAGCCCGTGGCAACTAGGCACGGGCGCGGTTAGGTTGCCCTGGTAAAAATATTTATTAAAAACACTTGAAAGATTACACAAAAATAATTGGGAAACTCAACTTGAGATGTCCATTTGGGTCACCATATGCTTTTATTATTACTATTATTTTTTTTAACGTTTTCAGATTTTCTGCATGCAATTAATCCTTTCGTTCATCGAATTCCGGAAGAAGTACAGAACGAGTACATGCTCGATTGGTTGAGGGAATTGCCGATGAAAATGCCACTAGTTGATGGCAAAATAGTCTTCAAATACAATGTAATCGTTGCACTCGCTCAGAAGTAAATTGCAACAAACTAATTTGGAAAAGTGAATTTGTTAATCACAAATTGTAAATGATGTTGTAAAATTAAAATGCCATTACTGTGAAGGCTCTCATTGCGCGTGTCTCCAATAAAGCACGATTTTCGTGTCATTCCGTCGTCGTCATTTCAGCTTCGGCGAATTGAAGGTACGTTTTAATAACAAAACAAAATTAATTGAAACGTTTTTAAAATGTTTTAAAAATGTTTTAAAAATATATATTTTAGACCGAATTGGAGGAAGTGCGAGCGTCGAATGCAACCGAGATAGACAATTTGCAGCGAGACAGAGCCAAAGAAAGAGAAAATGGCGGCTCTCGAAATGGAATCGTACGAATTGCGAAGCGAGAAATTCGCGTTGGATCTCAAGCACGAATTGGAAATGTCGTTCTCGAAAAACGTGTTGAAAAGACTGTTTGGTTCACGACGGGTTTTTAAACCCAACCCCCGTCAGGTACAGCATCGACTAACTTGTTTGTTTTGACTAATTCCTCTTTATTTCCGTTACCCGGGGAATTTGAAATTTGAGTTTTGCGTTAAATGCTTTTGTTTTGGTTTCAATTTCAGCCAGACGTAAGATGATACGATTTGGATCATAAAAATAAATAAATCAATGGTTGTAATTGATTATTAATTTTTTTTTATCTTCAATCTTTACGTAGCAATAGGATATCCGTCAAAGTCTTCCGGATTCAGGAACAAAGGATGAAAATGTTTTAAACAATTTTTGATTTAATCAGTTAATCGAGCAATTTTTAAAAAATCATTTAATCGAGCCCGACAAAAGGAGTCGCTAATTTTATTGAATTATATGTTGAATTATATTCTCACCAACTGATTTGTCTCTTGTTTTAACTAAAATATTTTAATATTTTCATATTTCACGCGCGAAAGGACAGCACCGCGCGATTTAAAATTGGACAAAATGGCGATCGCTAACAAAGGTGAAAGGATCCGCGTTGACACATCAATTTACATTTCAAAATATACAACTGCTGTAAATAATAATATTTAATAATAACATCGAATTTTAAATTTCGAATTCCAGAATAGTTTAACAAAGTGTTTTATTGTTCTACACGTGAAGTAACAAACAAAAAGAATTTGGCAAAACAGACATCAACAGGAACACATAATCACCCAGTCCTTATGATCTTTATCAAAGCGTGTCTAAATAGGCTTCATATAGCTGAGTTCGAATTAATAAGATACAATAAAATAAGGAGAAAAGCAATTCAGAAAGAATATCACATTGCAAGAGTAGGTCTCTGTTTCGGTTTCGTTATTGTTTTCATTTTTTGACAATTTTTATTTCTTTTCAGACTGTCGCAGCAGAAGAGAACATTTAATAAATCATCCTTATACAACCCACAAACGGACGTTGTAGTCGGGCAAGTGCAATTAGACAAAACTCAAAAACTAGAAGAAGAAAAAATTATGTATCAAAGAATTACAACAAATTGGACCGAGTCAGTATGAGATTAATCTGTGGGTAAATCACAAAAATGGTGGTCATCGGACGGTCACTACGGACCCCTAAATTCTACAGATACAACTCGAAGAAATTGAGAACAAAACCCAAATCAAAAACGAAGAGATGGAAAAATTCGTACAAACGCGGTATTTTTATTTTAATCGTTTTTAAAATGTTTTTTTGAATTTGTTTTGCCTTTTTTTTCACAGCGAAGTCTTGCGCTTAAGTCGACACAAAATGGAAATCGACCCAATTTCTGAACAAATTGGTTCAAGTTGGTCATCATTCGGCGACCGATCTCCGTCCGAACGACCCGAGGAATCTCTTAAAACAAATGGAAATGGACTTGTTCGAAAGAATCAAAACGAAGAGAAAAACAAACGAAATGAAGAAATCGGCACAAAAGGAAGAAGAAGAAGAAGCAGAGAAGAAGGAGCAACAAAACACCATTTCGTCGTGCGCTTGCAGACCCATTTCAGACTCCGGCAAACGCACGCGATACTTCGCGGATGACGATAAACATTCGTTGAAGCAAATGTTCGAGCGCGAGAAGCGAAACACGTTCGAAGATGAGAACATTTTGTTTTCGAAAATGGTCAGCAATGGAAAAGATCTGGACGGAGACGTCGATTTCGTGGGCCGGGTCACCGAAGACGACGCGCAGTGCAGTGCAGCAAAGCCGCCAAACAACTCGAGTCGACGTCGGTTAGCGAGTCGTGTCAGTATTGCTACGGCAAGGCCGCGTTCCCAAGCATCTAGTCGTGGCGACAGGAAGTGAAGTGTACGTGTGCGTTCCGAAATTCGCGTCGCTCCAGGAGGGACATTGTTTGATCGTTCCGATGCAGGACGCAACTGGACGAGGACTTGTAGGAGGAGGTTCAAGATTTCCGGAAAACGTTGACAAAAATGTACGAAAGTTTGGACCTGGACGTGGTGTTTTTCGAAAACAGCAGGAACCTGAGGTTGTTTCCGCACATGTTCCTGGAGTGTGTGTCTCTGAATTTCTTGTCGGTTGTCGTGGAACGGATAAATAGTTTTTATTTTTTTATTTTGCAGGTTCCGTAGGGTTTGCCGTATTTTGCGGTTGATTTTGGGCTGTAGGGAGGATTCGCGCACGTCATTGAGGATGAGAAATTGTTCCCGCGGAATTTCGCGCGGGAAATCATCGGCGGGATTTTGGATTTGGAGCCTCGAATTTGGCGGACGCCACCTTTGGATTCGTTCGAGGATCAGCAGAGTAAACGATTCGATTTGATCAAACAGTTTAAAGCTTTTGATTGGAC
>JAQFXT010002556.1:0-11693 GCA_034683725.1 Strigamia crassipes
TTGCTTTTACGTCGTTTTTCACGGACGCGTCGTCGGTATTACGGGCACGTATAAATAACCATTCGATAGAGTTTTTCGTTGCGCTTCCAACGGCGCCAAGCACGAGAGGAACGGACAATTAGGCGCCATTTTACGGACATTTTTGCGTTTTGGAATTTCCATCCATTCGTACCAACATTTAATATTTTCTTCCACTGCGCCCGTAGGCCTAAATGCACACAGGATCCGAACAACATCATCCGGAGGAAAAAAATGTCTGTCTTGCGGCTCCACGGGCCATCGCCGAGATGACTGTTGTCATCGCAACGCTCGCTGCAATGGCTGTGGCAAGGACGGCCACATAAAACCTGCGTGCTTGTCAGCAGCAGGTACTCGAACCGCACTACACCACGCCGTGGATGCGGAGGAAGAGCTGACGTACTACAACAATCACGTGCTGGTCAGCAACTCGGTCCACTCCACCACGATTGAGAGAGTACAGCCGCTCATTATGGAGATCCAAATCGGGGGCACGACATTGTGGATGGAAGTGGACACCGGGGCAGGAGCGACCATCGTAAACAAGGCAACGTACACGCAGTTTTTCACCGAATTTCCTTTGCAGCCACTGCTTGTCCACATGACCTCATATGATGGCCACCGTCTGCCGATGGAGGGCGTATGCGAGGTACCAGTGCTGCACAACCGAAAGGGGTACAGATTGCCGCTTTGTGTCGCGAAAGACGGAGCAGTGCCCTTGCTCGGCCGCGACTGGTTGCAGGCCTTTGGCTTGCTGTCCAAAGCAGGAGATTTGTTCGGAGCAGTAGTACACACCATGCAGGCAACCACGACGTCGGATTTTGGCACCGTGCAGCCCGCACCGGTCGCCACTTCAACCAAGACGTCGGATTTTAGCGCCGTGCAGCCCGCACCGGTCGCCACACCAACCAAGATGTTGAATTTTGGCACCGTGCAGCCCGCAACGATCGCCACATCAACCGAGACGTCGGATATTGGCGCTGTGCAGCCCGCACTGGTCACCACACCTACCCACGTTACCGGGACACCCCCGGTGAACACGACAGGTTCTCCAGCCCTCCAGGCGCTGTTAAAAAAACACTCCAATGTGTTTCGAGAGGAAGTTGGCCGATATTCCATTTCCACTGTACATATTGCCGTAAATAAACAATTATCTCCCATCTATTTCAAAGCGTACCCCGTTCCTTTGGCCGTGAAGCCTCGGGTCGAGCAGGAATTACAGCGGCTGGTGACATTAGGAATAATCACCCCGGTGGCGCAGTCTGCTTGGGCCACGCCCATCGTGCACGTCACAAAGTCCGACGGCAGTATTAAATTGGCAGGGTGCTACAACCGCACCGTCAATAAAGTGGTACTGCCCAACACGTATCCGCTGCCCCTGTTTGCAGACGTCACCGCGAAGCTCGCCGGGGGTAACTCATTTTCGACACTAGACTGTAATAATGCTTACAATCAGCTCGAGCTCGACGAGGAGAGCAAAAACCTATGCACCCTGAATACACACATTGGGCTTTTTAAAGTAAATCGTCTGTTTTATGGCATCTCCACCGCTCCCGCTATTTTTCAGAGGACAATGGACCAGCTCACGGCTGGTGTAAGCAATTCGCAGCCCTACATAGATGACAGTGCGGTGACCGGGAAAACAAAAGAGGATTACTTACGCAATCTTGACCGATTTTTGACAGCCTTCAACGATGCGGGAATGACCCTGAGTCGGCACAAATGCAAATTCATGCGGCCATCAATCGAGTTTCTCGGTTTACACATCTCCAAGTCGGGCATCCGCCTCTTGGAATCGAAGTTGGCGCCTCTGCGAAACGGCTCACGACCAATCGACGTCACGTCCCTAAAATCATTTTTAGGTTTAGTCAACTATTACGGTAAATTTATCCAAAATCTTTCTACACTTTTAGCCCCATTATACAATCTGACCAAGGACGGTGTCGAGTGGTCGTGGGACCAGGAGCACGAGTCGGCATGGCTCGAGGCAAAGTTGTCGGTGTCCACAGAGTCCACACTCGTCCATTTCGACCAAACTAGAAGAGTCTATCTCACCGTCGACGCATCACCCGTAGGCGTCGGCGCTGTGTTATCTCACTTGGACGCAACAGGACAACACCTGCCCATCGCATTTGCCAGCTCGTTGCTTTCGCCAGCCCAACGCAATTATGCCCAGATCGAGCGAGAGGGTTATGCCATAATATATGGAATTCGGAAGTTCCACCATTACGTTTTTGGTCGTAAGTTTTATCTCCGCACCGACCATAAACCGCTGGTGGCCATCTTTGGAGACAAAAAAGGAGGAAATCAAGTCGTGGCAGCGCGCCTCCTACGATGGGCAATTTTTTTGTCTGCCTATGACTTTGATATTATGCATGTGCCGGCGCAGGATAATGAGGTGGCAGACGCCTTGTCCCGCAATCCGCAACCGATCATCGATTTGAAGGAGGACGCCGATTTTGGCGCAAATAACATTTTTAATTCTCAAATTACAGATTTTCCCATTTCACCGATGGCACTTGGCGAAGCGTATCAGAAAGACCAACAGCTGCAGGCCATTATCCGTTGCGTTCGCGAGGAATGGGGAAAGAGAACAGCAGACATGGCCCCCTTTTACAAGAATAGGGAGGCACTGACAATGTTCAAAGAATTCTTGTTTCTGGCAAACAGACTCATTGTTCCGGCAAGCCTACGGCCCGTCGTACTTGGAGAACTACACTCAGGGCATTTCGGAATTGTGCGCACCAAATCCTTGGCCCGCGCCACGGTCTGGTGGCCAGGAGTGGATGCTGATGTCGAGCGCACGGTACGTACGTGCCATGGGTGTCAACAAGCGCAGCCTGCGCCCCCCCGCTCGACCACAGTGCGTTGGCCAGTCCCAGAGGAAGTTTGGGGTCGAATTCACATCGACTTCGCGGGGCCATTTCACGGCAAAACCTTCCTCTTAGCCGTCGACGCCAAGTCAAAGTGGTGCGAAGCGCGCGCCATGGGCTCGACCACCGCAGCAGCCACCATCGTAGTGCTGGACGACTGGTTTACCCAACACGGCCTGCCCGTCCACGTGCACTCGGACAACGGTCCGCAGTTCACAGCTAATGAATTCATTCAATTTTTACAGAAAAATGGGATTCGTCAGACTTTCTCCCCCCCCTACCATCCTGCAACCAACGGTGCCGTGGAGGGGTTCGTGAAAATCTTCAAGCAACAAGTGGACAAATTTGTGCAACTGAACATGTCCCTACACCATGCCGTCAATCGCTTCCTGCAGGCCTACCGCTCCACGCCGCACATCACCACCAGACAAACACCGGCAGAAGTGTTTCTGGGTCGCCAGTTTCGCTCGCGGCTCCACTTACTAAATCCTCAATTGCTGCCCGACGTTTCGCCAATGGATGTTGCGCGCCGCTTCGACGTGGGCCAGGCTGTATACGTACGTGACTACCGTAGCCAGGAAAAATGGGTGCCCGCCATGGTCACTCGCAAAATCTCCTCGACCACGTATGAAGTGGAAGTGGCCAACGGCGTAACTTGGTCACGTCATACGGATCAGATGCGCCACCGATCAACCACCGGATTACCGCGCTCAATGGGGGAGGGAAACGAGTTCCCCTGGCTGCCATTACCCACTCAAAACGCTGTCCCGCGCCAGCAGTTGCCAAACGTTACGGCTCCGACCGCACCAGCGGTGCAGTGTCCGCCACCGCAAACAGGCCCGGCTCAAGTTCCAGTCGCAAGGCCGAAGAGCCCAGTTGTTGCCACCACGCCTGCGGCATCGATGCAAGCACAGGCTGGCCCCTCATCAGCAGCAGCCCGAACAGCCGAGGTCACTGCTCAGCGACCACAGAGAGCAAGGCGACCCACACAATATTATGGCTTCGATTGAAAGTATTGTGGCTTGCAAGCAGAAACCATTTTTTGTATTTTAATTCAATTCCATTTATTATTTTCTAATCACAAATTGTACACATTATAACGTTGGATTCATAATAGAGGGATACTTGGAGTGTCCACTCCAATGCCTTGAATTGTGATCATTTTGTAGATTGTGACGCTGCGTTGGTAGTGCCACCTATCGGTGTACAATAAAGGAACCAGTGTAATTTTTACCTAATTAGCATGTGGGTCCGTGTGCGCTCCTTTCCTGAGTAATCTGAACTTTGCAATCAAACTTAGCAAAGGAAATAAACAGTTAGCTATTAAGGGTCAGGCTGTTTTGTTGACAGTCGTTTCATCTACAACGAAATTTTTTTCATTATTTGAACTGGCAACTAAAAAGTAACCGATTCGTCGATGCCGATTCGTCGATGCCAAAAATTCTGCAGTGCCAAAAATTCTGCAGTGCCAAACGCAAAGTTCACGTAAAGTTCCAGCACATTCCAGCACGAGGGGTTAGGACCGAAATTTTTGCATTACCCTGAATTTTGCGACCAAGTTAGGGAATTGTCAGCACTATCATTTCTGCAATGGCCTTAATTCGGTAATTGGCCGCAATCAGTTAACAATAATTTTTTTTACAGTGTTACGGATTTTTTTTCCAAATTGGTTAAATATTTTGATATTCTTGGATTTTTTTGGGGTTTCTAAAATTTTTTTTTTTAATTTTTTTTTTTGATAATTTTTCTTTTTTTTGATAATTTTCTTCTTTTTTATTGTATTATTTTTTATTGAATTTTTTTTTTTTAGAAAGTTTTTTTCCCCACCATTTCGTCAACAGTTTTCTGGTGAGCCGACGAAACGGCGTCGACGAATTGTTCGAACACCGGCTATAACAGAAAACGAAGCAAGGATCTCTGTCTCTTCTTTGATGTATCCTCAGGACAAAGAGTTGAAAAACTCTGTGCTGCTGTAAAGTTCAAAGGGTTGCATATAGTGTGAATATGTCAAGATGACAGTTTTAGTCATTACGGAATTTTTAACAGACTGTAAAGTAATTAGATGTCTTTGAGATAAGAAATTTATTAGTTTACTCAATTTTAAAGATATGTTGTATTACATCTGGCATTTTTCCGCGATCTCGCTATATAAATGCATTGACTCTGATTCTTAGTGCATTCATTCACTATAGAGATGTTTGTTGCATTGGTTTTCTATCTCTATTTAGCACATACGTGTGCTGACACGAATATCTATGGTATTTATTTAAATCATATTTTTTTTGAATTTTATTTCACCCTGTATTTTGATATTTTTCAACCAGATGATTTTAATGCAGTGACCAGACTACACAGTGAAAATATAACCAAGTAAGATGGTGAATCTTTGACATGGGGGGACATTTATGAAAACAACAAAAGCTGCAATTGCCTGATTTTCACCAAATTTACAACATTATAAATGATGGTTATTCAAGTTTCATTAGTTTTTTTAAGTATTAAATTTTGTGAATTTTTCATTCTTTTAGTGTGGAGAAAACTGATAGAAAAACATCTAGTGACAGTTATACTCATTGGTCATACAAATCCGTATCAGTTGTTGCCGAACACCATTCAAAAACTTCAAATGGTAATTATTTTTTAAATTTTGAATGACAAGTTAATGTCATCAATTCTTAAGTGGTGATGATGTTCAGCACAATCCAAAACAGAACAAGTGTTGCATAAATACGATGTTGATTAATGGTAACATTTCTTATGTTTTCAATAAATGTAAATTTCTAGTTGCTAATTTTTACATTTCGGTACAAAAACACAAGATGCTGAAATGAAATCACATGAACAGTTGATGATTGACGTCGAATCCAAACAAAATATGAAGATGGAAGAGCTGGAACACAATTATGGTAAATATGTACTGATATATGTGTTTCCATCTGGTTGCGACCAAATAGCAGGCAGTATTCTGCAGCTGCGGTGTCTTGAGCAACCGGAAGTGCGCCGTGTGGTCAGTGGTTGAAACACAAGAAGAACTATTCAAATTTTTCAAATGTTAATTACTTCTACTTTGTTTTTATTCATATGCAGACAACTTGCAGGAAACTACAGAAAACCAAAAGATAGAAATTATCTCAAATAAACAGCAGTTGTCCGAACAAAATAAAAAGATAGAAGAATTGATATCTCATGTAGCCTATCTGAGACATCACGTTAATCTATCTGAAATAGGTAGGTTTGCTTTTATTTTGTATTTCTTAGTCAACTAATATAAAAACTTTTATCTCAAAATGCGCTAAATTACAATAGCAAAACTAGATTCGTCATCATTTTCATTAAATAATAAACTTGATGCTCTGAATAAATCACATCTAGAAAGTGACAAACGTTTGGGTAAATTTTATACACTTTCTGGTGTTTATAGAACACTGATATGAATGGATATAAATGCATTTGTAGATAATCTGCAAAGAAGACACGATGAATTTCAAAATATTTTTTCAAGAGAACTAAGTAAATTGCCTATATATATCATACCAAAGTAACTAAATACTATTCATTAATCTAGATACAAAAGTTATACCGGCTTTGAGAAACAAACTGTGGTTTAACCTGATCCAATATGTCTGGAAAGTGGAAAACTTTGCAAACCTTCAAGCTAAAGCAAAATCAGGCAATGAGACTTTCGTGGCTAGTGATCCGTTTTATAGCAACGCGTTTGGTTATAAAATGCAAATTTTGCTATTTCCGAATGGTGTTAATAAGGGAGAGGGAAGTCATTTGTCGATTTTAATGGAAGTGATGAAAAGCGAATTTAATGAAATTCTCAATTGGCCCATCGAGTTTTATGGAACTGCACAATTTACACTGGTGGATCAATTGGAGCATAAAACGCATTATAGTCGTTATCAATGGGAATCTAATTTAATTTACACTAGAAATGGAACTTTTGACAAACCATCTATTGCAACAGATAATGATTGGGGAACTACAACATTCATTCCATTAGAGGACCTGCAACCGTTATATTTAGTTGACGATACTATTTTCATCAAATTAGATGTAACCGTTATGAAGTAAAAACTTCTACTACAGTTCAATTTTTTTTTAAAACATCTAAATTATGTCAACGCATGTCAAAAAGTAAGTTATCAATGTTTGAATAAGTAAGATAACTCGACATATTTGTTATGTGTATACGTTATAAAATAAAGCCACACATTTTTTATTTTTGTTTTTTATTTGTAAAAATAGAAATAAAATGTTGTTCATCTGTTGTACACATAGCATCTCTGGTAGCTTTGTAATCGTCTAGTGCTTAGTAGTCAATGGCCAATTAGTGCAAAGCCCTTTGCAATTTCCCATCGTAAGGCAAAATTGGAGTCCCAGTAATGCCCGGAACAAAAAGTGTAAAGTGTAACAGGAGGTGCCCCATGGATCCGAAGGCATGGATGCAAGTCGCATGCTTTGTGAGAGTGGACGGACGACCGCCTTGACCTGGGGGGGGGGGTCTGGGCTTCGCCGGACGCACAACACGTAATAAGAACAAACACAAAAAACTGTATTATTTGCATTTATGCCTTTATTTCAGTTGTCTAGGGGCAGTCTCTTTAATGTCATTTCCTATTGCATGGCCAATGTTGCTATTGACCATCCTTGGTTGACCGCTGGCCATAGCGTTCAATAACCCTGTGGACAGCGTGGTCAGTGTATTCTAAACTGTCGAGACTACGTAACAGTTCACGGTACTGGGAATGGAATACTGGCCATTTTCCTAAACCGCACCATGGTGACAGGGGAACGACTCTTGACCAACGACCGTTCACGGTGCTGGTTGGGAGAAATCTCTCTCAGACCGGAAGTCCATCCCTTTTATAGGGCCCCTGAACACCATGTTAGCAGTGCCATTGGTTGATGACGTATGGTGTCATCAACGGTCATTGGCTGTCACAACTTATTTGGGTTTGGTTGGTAGTGGCCGATATCGGTCATCTTTACGGTGTCCCGATATAAACAGCCATGTTCGTTGCCTTCCACATCATAAAAGTGGTAGCTCTGCTACTCTTCGGGACCTGAGCATCCCTGCTTGTGCTTCCATAAGCACGACCACACAAAATAAAATGGTTTTACTAGTCGTGCGGTCAATGGTTAGAAATTAAAAAAAGCTAATCTCATAGCTTGTGACAACCCTGAAATGTTCAATATTTAGGGTTGTCAAGAAAATATATTATTTTAATTGTTATTTTTATTTCCAACGATTGTTGCGGTTATTTTGGGAAGTCTGTTGCCAGGGCAACTCCCACCCCCAACCTGCATGTTGACAGGAAATGTCATTTCCTGCCAAGTGCAACAATTGGGATTTTGAAGCAGTCTGCCTTTGACTTTAGTAACAGTAACACTTCTTAAAAATCTTAAAAATTTCTTGGATTGTTCGTGGCCAAACTTTACAATATAGACTCTGGAGTCATTTTCCTGGATAGGATCAGTTGCCTATTCCGGAATTTCTTCTTGGCTGCATTCGCCTTTGCAGCAGGGAAGCCATACCGAGGACACGCCAACCACAGCGTGACCAAAAGGTCTCTTGGGCGGTTCAGTCGTCACAGCCTAGCTGATTTTGACTTACTGTAAAATCATAAGTTGAAGTTCTATATGCAATTATTGTCAAATTGATTACCGCAGGAATTTTCTGCTCTCCCAAAAATAAATTTGTGACCAGAGGAATTTCCTCTTGCAGCAAGTTGAAGACTGAAGATTGAAGCAATCGTTGAACTTTGAGATTGGGAGCCAAGCTGTAGTGTTTTAAACACTACACTATTGTAATATTCCTTTTAACAATTCAGATTAAACTATTTGCATAAAATCGTTGCTGAAGCCAACTCCTTCGCAACACACAATTCTCAGTCATCGATAAGTAATTCGTTTGTTTTCTTCTCTCCTGTCTTTCTTCCGGGGCTGAGTTCTATTGGACTCAGCCCCGGACATACACACAACTAATTAAACTACCAGATATAAAACAAGCAGTATGTCAATACTGATAAAATGTTGCATTTACTTAGACGGACTACAGAATTTTCTGTTCACGCTAACATAGATACATCAAAACTTTTATGTAGATAGTCAGTATAAATTGATCATAGAATTTTCTAGGTAAATGTTGTGACGATATAGAAATCGTAAACGGTTACATTTATTGCCACCAGAGCGCGTATCGGTTGAAACGCGCGAAATACAAACTAGCAATATTGTAGGCTTTCCCTACACATTAACCGTATGATTAGCGAAGGGAAATACCTTAATAGTAATAAGCGGGGTAAAGATACAGAGTGATGTTTCACCACACTTTATCCAGACCAAGCTCGAAATTTTAAAGACAAAGTGGCAGCAGTTGAAGCAGCAGAATCAAGCGGTACCGTTTTGTTGGATCCGGTCATTAACACAATTGACTCTGCAGAAAAGCCAGAGGAGAGTACAGAGAAACCAGAAGAAATTGTCACAGCTAGAAGAAGCAAGCGCAACCAAAATGCGCAAAACGCTAAAACCTAGCAGACAACAGTTCAAACTTCTGGTTTCTAAAAAACGCAGGCTTAACGTTTTGGAAAATGGCAGTTATACGCACTGTATACATGCTTTGTCCATCACGTCAAGCAAACGTTCACAAAACATTTTAGTATATATTTGTAACATTTTAATAAAGTCCTCATCAACCCACTGAGGAAGACCGTGATAGGTCGAAAATGTTTTGGGTTAATAACCATCTTTATTACAGCGTATCTTTAATATGTCAATCAAATCGATGAATTTCAAGATAACCGTAGTTACGCGAAAGAAGTAGTTTCACTAAAACAATAAAGATGTATTAATAAATAAAGGTAAATTTAACTGAATTCACAATCCTAGTGATAATATGATGTAACTAAGGGGGAAAATAGTTTTTTTCTTCTATGACGTCATCAAGGGGGGATGTAAAGGTCACCTGACTTATAATCCCCCACTTCTTCTGATTCAATGAAATCAGAACCCCAATTCACGATTAGAGGTTTTCAGCAAAAAATCGCTCTTATTGGAGGATTAGAGATTATTCTTAATCCCCCACAGGTATAAAAGATTTGAAGAATGCATTCATGATAGTCAATGAGGGAAATAAAACAATGAGGGAAAGTTTAGAAAGTCTTCACATCAACCGTATGATTAGTGAAGGCAAGTATTTAAATGGGAATAAAGGTGGCAAAGATACAGAGTGGTGTTTCACCACACTGTATCCAGACCAGGCATTAAACTTCAAAGAAAAAGTTGCTGCAGTCGAAGAAGCTGAATCCAAGGGAACAGTACTGCAGGAAACTAACATCACTTCACCAGTGACTGTTCAGGAACAACCAGAAGAAGCAGTAGTAATGAGGAGAAGTGAGCGCAACAAGAAGCGTGATATGTCAGACAAATAGAGCAGACGACGCATTCTTGTTTAAATCACGCCTCATGCACGTTCAGGAAAAGATGCATTTACGTATAGTGAATGTTTTTTGTCTGATACGTGTACATTACGTTTCAAACAAACAAGTATATATTCGGGTAAACTGTAATAGAGTTCCTCAAACACCTACTGAGGAAAACCAGAAATGGTCGAAAACGTTTTAGGTATAACAAACTTTATTAGGCGCATCTTTAACATGTCAAACAGGTAGTATTCAAGGTATAAAAGACCAGGTTTCACCAGAAACCACGGCTTGTTTATTGGAAATTATATTGAAAATTACAAGTTCTAATGTACGCGTATACGCGGCAGCTTGTATCCTGCATGACCGTCGCGAGAATACGCCAGAGTGCAGCGGCTGGTTATCTGCCTGTGCGACGCACATGTACCTTAGGCGATCAGACAATTTCGTTTAATGTCTCACCGCCAAAACTGAACCCGTTAATCGTAAGTTCAGGTCCCCGTTTAAACGTACGAGTAATAGTGTTAACAAGTCAAATTAAGTGGACGGGGCAATAGACTGGATCTTTTTCCCCAAGTCGCCAATTGCGATAGGCTTCCACTCCATTTTACAGGTAGAAACACTTCAAATTCTAAGTGTTTTGTAAATCTAAATAGGTTTACTTCGAAGTACCGCGTGGTCTCAATTCGTTAGAAAAAAAGCGCGCACGTGGAGTTGGATTGAATAAATCCAACCATTACAAACAACATGAAAACACACGTGTTAAATCAAATACGATTTAACTTCTAAGTTTCGGCTGAAACTAGAGAAAACCCACCTTTTTCACTGGTAAATGTGAAAAGATTTACTTGGTCTGAATCTAATTATTCCAATAGGAATAAGTTAGATTCCTTTTTACAGAAAATTTCCTTACCACGATGATAAAGGTATTGTGGCAATGTTGTCAAGTCGGCCAAATACTCCCCGGATCCTGGGACTCGTGAAGAGTTGCCCCAGTCTAGCAGTACACACACGGAACCGGACAATTGGACATTACGACAAATACAACAATCTCTTGATGCGCATCGATCAAGAACAAGGAAAGGAACAGTTGTAATTATTATTCAGTCTCTTTTGTGGTAATCTCGAATTTCTATTCGAGGATCCACTAAAAAGTATATTTTGTTTGGATATTTTGTTTAAGTCTATTAAATAAAATACCTAAATTGGGATTTTGATGACGCAAGTCAACTCTCTCCCCTCTCGACTCCTCCCACTTGTCTTAGGGGTTGCAGCCCTGGGAGGAGCTACGCGCCTAAATTTATGCAGCCTAACGGTTTGCATGCAAACTGTTATGCTGCAAGCATCCCCAGATGCACCAAACTGAGCCATGTGC
>JAQFXT010002557.1:0-11688 GCA_034683725.1 Strigamia crassipes
ATCAATTATTGCAAAACAAATTTTGTCAAAAAAGAAAAATTCCGCGCTCATTCATTCCGCGCTCATTACGAAATCCCGTATTAACACTTGGACACAAGTGTGCACGATCGAACACGCTTTTGAACACGAACACGATTTTGAACATGAACACAATTTTGAACACAAACACGATTTTGAACACTCTACTATCATGGAAACAAGCATAATCGAGGGGTTTCGAAAAAATTCAAAGTTGTATTTAGTTAATGGATTATTGTACAAAAAAGAAAAGGCGGTATTAACTACTCTTTATCTCAAATGCATCGACACCAATTGCAGTGATCGAGGCATTTTAAATTTACAAACCAATCGAACCACATTATCGCAGCCACACTGTATTGAACATGAAGATGCGGTCAGTGCAGTTGCAAATCGAAACTTGGCATCTTGTTGTAAACGCAGAGCTGAAGCAGAACCATCTGAAGGGTTAAAATGGTAAAATGCGGCCCGCCTACACAGATGGGCTGTTTTTCTATCAGCATACGACTTTGAAATTGTTCACGTTGCTGCCATAGACAATGCTATTGCGGATGGGCTTTCCCGCAACCCACAGCCAAGAGTCGACACACGCGAAGATTTGGACCTGGGAATTAATAATATTTTTGCCCTTTCTCTAACAGATTTTCCAGTTTCGACCAATGTCTTGCGTCAAGCCTGCTTGACGGATGTTTAGTTGCAGGCCGTTTTGAAGTGCGTGCGCTCGGATTGGACCACAAGGACACCGGAGCTGGCAACCTTTTACAGGAACCGAGACTCTTTTGCAGTTTATGATGGTTTCCTGTTTATGGCCGACAGACTGGTCATCCCAGAAACGTTGAGACCACCTGTTCTCATCGAACTACACGCCGGACATTACGGCATCGTTCGAACTAAATCTCTCGCTCGAGCGACTGTGTGGTGGCCAACCATCGACGTGGATGTAGAGCGCACCGTGCAACTCTGTGACGTTTGCCAGCGATCCTTACAGGACCCGCCTAAAACATCCTCTCTTCGATGGCCCATTCCCAACGAAATTTGGGGCCGGGTGCACATGGACTTTGCCGGGCCATTTTACGACAAAATGTTTTTGTTGGCTGTAGATGCGCGAACAAAATGGCCAGAAGCGGCCATGATGACCACTACAACTTCGAAGGCTACAATTGCAGTCCTAAAACGATGGTTCGGACGCCACGGACTTCCGGTTCACATTCACACAGACAACGGTCCGCAATTTACATCTAGCCAATTTCACGAATTTTTGGCAAAAAATGGGATTCGCCACACAAAGTCTCCACCTTATCACCCAGCCACCAACGGAGCCGTGGAGGGCTTTGTGAAAACCTTCAAAACGCAGATGGAAAAGTTAATCAAAACAAACTTACCGCTTTCAGACGCATTACAACAGTTCCTGAGCGCATATCGTTCCACTCCACACGTGACGACCCACGTTTCACCGGCCGAGGCGTTCCTGCAACAACCTATGCGGACGCGCCTACACCTGCTGATTCCGCGCCTAGAACCAGACACCGTCAACATGGAAGTCAAACGCGTATTTGAGATTGATGAGCCGGTATATGCCAGAGACTATTTCCACGAGGCACAATGGGTGCCTGGTACTAATAAAAGAAAAATTTCGTCTACAACCTACGACGTCATGGTTGGAAGTGGCATTATTTGGCACCGCCATGCCGACCAACTAAGAAAACGGCTGGTCCCGAAAGGCCAGCGTATTAAGGAGGGGGAGAATGTTCTATTTTTCCCTTCTGTTGCACAAAACAGAGAAGCAGACCTTCCAGTCATCCCAATTGTGATTGGCGGTTCGCACCACGCTCAGCCCGCAGCCCCAGTTCCTGCGCTGACACCTGTACATCGCTATCCACAACGGGCTCGCCTACCAATACAATTTTATGGGTTTTCAAATCGATAAGGACATTGATTGTGTTAAATTTTAATGATGAAATTAAGTGTGCCTTTTAATTATATCTGTTTTTACCTTTTGTATTTCGAGAGCGAGCGATAGTACTCTCATCTCTCAATGGGAGGGATAATGCTCTGTTCGCATCTGCTTAACATCTCAATAAATGTATCATCTCTGGTGAGGCTCAAGTGACCCCTCACCATATTTGTATTGGTCAGCATCTTGGGTGGCTCTGACTCCCCTTGCTGCATGCATCTGGCACGCACCCCACAATAAAGTTAGTTCAAGTTTAGTTACCAAAGTGAATGCCTCTCGACTGTTACTCGCCTGATCTACAACAAGTTCATTTAGGTTAATACACACCAACGGGTATAAATTGTTGGGTCCATGAGTTCAGAAGATGGCATTTAACTATGGAATTTCAACTTTAATCGTTGAAATTTCAGCAAACTATACAACAACTACTTTTTTGCTTCCAATAAAATTCTTATCACTTCCTCCTTGATCTTGAAATGTGAATTGCCAGAAAATGTCAGAATTTATTTTGTGGAAAATGCCAGAATTTATTTTGTGGAAAAAAATTAACCAAAATTTCAGTGATACCTCTAATATCAGCAAAATTTTTATTTAATTTTTGTTAAAAAAGAAAAACATGTTTATAAGTCAAAATAAATAAACTTTTGTTTGCATAAGCAAAGAAAGCGATTTGTTATTATTATTATTTATGGATGGGTGTTATCGGAATAGATTTAGACTTGACAAGAAAGCAGACAGGAAGAAGAAGAAGAAGAAGTAAAAGAAGAAGAAAAAGAAGAAGAAAAAGAAAGAGCGGTAGTAGTAGTTGTAGTAGTAGTAGTAGTAGTAGCAGTAGTAGCAGTAATAGTACAGTAGTTGTAGTAATATTCATAGAAAGTTCCTGCATAATAAAATCAAAAGTGCCCATAGAAAAAAGATATATATTTATTAAACTAAAATAAATAAACATTTATTTGAGTGAGCAACCCATAAAAATAACTCATTATACACCAATACTTTGTGAAGACCCCGAAGACACAACTTCCGGCATTGGCCGTGAGAACAATGTCAATTAGCCAAAGTAACCTAATGTTTTGATTGAAATTTGTTGTTTAAAATTTCTAGAAAATTTCTCAGAATTCTCACAAGAAAACCAAATGATTTCTTGACTGTAAATGCCGAGTTAAAGGTGTATTCGAGGGCGACTTGTAATCGAGGGCGGCTTTAAATCGAAGAAATACGGTATATAACAATTGCTGTTTTGCATGCGGGACATTTTTGTATTTGTTAAATCGGAATCGAGCGTGGTGGAAGAAATTGAAATTGAAGAATACACGCAGTTGATGAAAATGTTAATTGTATTTGTAATGAAAAACTATCGATGAACTTGTCACTGAACTTGGGTGTGCTGGAAAAAAAAATATGCATTTTAATTTACAATACCATTTTGATATATAGATATTATATTGTACGAATAAACACAGAAATAAACAAATAATTAACACAAATAAAAATCAAATAAAATTCGAACAGACAAACAAAAAAATTGGTGACATATCTAAAAATATTCAAAATTTTCCGAAAATTTCTGAAAAATTTCCCAGAATTTTTCTACAAATATTCAGAAATTTCCGAAAATTTCTGAAAAATTTCCCAAAAATTTTACACAATTTCACTTTTAACATTTTGAGAATTAACAAAATATTTTTCTTAATTTTTGAGTACAAAAACATGACATTTGCAAACAACGAAATAACACGTTTTGGCGTTAAGAATTATGAATATGATGTTGAGATAGTAACTAATCGGTATGCGTGAGTAAATGTTTTTTCAAAGTATCACGTCGAATAGAAGAATAAGCACATAGATGGCACTTGAATGCTTTTTCACCCGTATGGATCGCGATATGTCTTTTTAAATGCTTATTTTGAGCACAGGTATAACCACATAAATGACACTTAAATGGTTTTTCTCCATTATGGGTAGCGATGTGGTTTTTTAATTTCCCACTCGTGGCACTGGAATAAGCACACAAATGACACTTAAATGGTTTTTCACCAGTATGGATTAGTAAATGCCTTTTCAATGTCCCATTTTCAGTACAGGAATAGGCACACAAGTTACACTTAAATGGTTTTTCTCCACTGTGGGTTAATGAATGTCTTTTTAAATTTTTACTTGTGGCGCTGGAATAAGCGCACAAATTGCACTTAAATGGTTTTTCGCCAGTGTGGGTTAATAAATGTGTTTTTAAGTTCCCACTGTGAATAGTGGAATAATCACACCAATAACACTTAAATGGTTTTTCTCCAAAATGAGTTAATAAATGTTCTTTTAAACCCCTACTATTATTATTAGAATATGCGCATAAATGACACGTGAAAGTGACGATGTTTACGATTTCTGCAGGATCCGCATCATTGTCCAAACTTTCAACCGGCATTTGTGCCATTTTGCGAATTTTTCTTGGTCGTCCTCGTCTCCCGGTTCGTTCACTAATTGATTGCCCGCTTGGCCTTTTCGTATTTCGCACCTCGGGTTCGTTTCCAGTTTCGACTTCGGAATTCGTGTTTCCAGTTTCGACTTCGGAATTCGTGTTTCCAGTTTCGACTTCGAAATTCGTGTTTCCAGTTTCGACTTCGGAATTCGTTTTTCTTTTGCCTTTTTCTCCGCTGTGAGTTTTTACATGATTAGTCAAAATCGTTGAAGTATTACAAGAATAATCACACAAATGGCACGTAAATGTTTTTTCTCCTGGATGGGTTGTAAAAGGTTTTTTTAAATGACACTTCGATGGCTTTTTTTTCGTGTGATATCGTTTATGGACTCCCAACGTCTCTTTAGTCCTAAAGAGAATTGAACATGTCTGGCATTTGTAGGGCTTTGCGCCAATGTGTACGAGCATGTGTGACCTCAAACACGAATAAAATAAACTCGAATAATTACACCGACTGCAACTGAAGCGTCGTTGTTTCTTCTCCATTTTGAATTTGATAAAATAACGAGAATTCAAGCTGAGAATTTTTGTTTTGCAACCGATCACTGACAGATATCACCCAATCACATCCAAAATGAACTTAATCTGAAATTAAAACAAATCAAACATTACACACACACACACGTTTTATGAGTAGAGAGGCTCTGTCGTACAATTTTTTCTTACATTAATCTAGTGTCAAAGTTCAATTTTTTCCCATTTTATTCGGTTGATAATGACTAGGATGACCGTGTGTATTTTTAGCCTGTGAAATGAGTACGGAACTGTAGTCCAGATCCTTTAAATACTTTCGAAACTTATAGATCCGACAACTGTACAAAAAATAAAAATAAAAATTATGTTTACGAATAGCAATTTCAGTAACATCACATCTTACTTGAATTCTGATAAAAAGACAAACGTCAAACGATTTTCCCAATACTTAAAACGCGTAATAAAACCTGGCAAGTAACGAGAAAACCTGAGATTGCGAGGTGTTACTAAAACCTGCAACTTCTGGTTCGTTCCATATCGCAACCTAGTTCGGTGCTTCCATCTTACGGGTATAAATTGTGGGAACCATGAGTTCAAAAGATGGAATTGTACTATGGAATTTCAACTTTAGTAGTTGAAATTTCAGCAAACTATACAACAACTACTTTTTTGCTTCCAATAACACTATTATCAGTCCCACATTGACCTTGAAACGTGAATTGCCAAGAAATGTCAATAAATCCAGAATTTATTTTGTGGATGAAAATGAACCAAAATTTCAGTGAGACCGCTAATATCAGCAAAATTTTTATTTATTTATAGTTAAAAAAAAAAAACATGTTTAATAAATCAAAATAAATAAACTTTTGTTCGCATAAGCAAAGAAAGCGATCTGTTATTATTATTTGTGGTGAGTGTTATCGGCATAGATTTAGACTTGACAAGAAAAGCAGAATAGTAGTAGTAGTAGTAGTAGTAGTACTAGTAATCGTATAAACATGAAAATTAAACTGTTGATGAACGGTGAAACTAAATTATTATTAATGATGAGTTATGATTTTGTTTATTTAAAGGTGGGAAACAACTGCGAACAGAAAAAAATTTGAAGAGTTCCATCCACAATTCATTTCAAAGGTTATGAAATTTGAACCCGGGACAATGGTTTACGGCAACAGGACAGAAAACGGAACTTGGTAGCTTACAAACTGCGAAACAAACCATTAATGCAGAGGTGTACAACGATGTATTGGATAATTGCCTTATTCCAAAAGCAAACCACTGTTTTTCAGACGGCAGTTACACATTGAGTTAGAAGAAACTGCGCGTCAGATCTGGAAACAAAAACTGACAGCCAAAGCAAAAATTGAAAATTTCAAAGCCAAAGGTGGGGGTCACGAAGTTCTGAACAGAAAATTGCAGGACTTTTGTCCCTGGTGTAGTTTTCATTTTTGTTTGTTTCATACTGAATAAAAACTTTCCTGGCTGATGTTAAATAATGATTCTACTCTAAAAAGATGGGGCTTTTCAATTTTTAAACTTTCATTACTTTAGGCTTTCATGGTTTTGATGTTAGATGCCATCAAAGTTGAAAGTAGTTGAAAAAATTGCTCCGTTGCACGACTTTTGTCCGGGGGTTGTATGTTAAATCCAAAATCAATCTTTTATTACGGGAAATTCGAGTCAAAGTTACACGTAGCAAAATTTTGCTACATTTTGGATTCCTTCTCCATTTAGTCGCTTCAACAAATCAACGGTGGACCTCGTCCGTCATCAAATAATTTTAAAGATATATCGGTTAATTCTCGGTAATAATATACAGACCGTGCTGAGTAATTGTCAGACAATTGTCAGACCCCGAAGACACAACTTCCGGCATTGGCTGTGAGAACAATGTCAATTAGCCAAAGTATCGGAGTTGCCAAACTACCACGGAAATAACCTAATGTTTTGTTTGGAATTTTTTGTTTAAATTTTCTAGAAAATTTCTAAGGAAGTGGAACTCAACCTATGAAGAGGGGGGTCAAACACTTAATGCCACCTTTCGATCAGAATTTATGACGACCTTTGGAATTCAGATGACGATATTTTGCAATAACATTTTTTATCAAGAAAAAAATAAAAGAAAACAAAATCAATTATTTGAAATTTGTTCCAAGTTTTAATTTTTATTGAGAGAACATCGCGCAATGCAGCGAAGTATTAAGGGGGCGCTTTTCGCCTCGTTTGGATTTTTATGTGAATTACATCACTAGTTGTTGGAATTTCTCAATCAAATATGTAACAATTGCCGTTTTGTATGCGGGATATTTTTAATTGTATTCGTAATGGAAAACTATCAATGAACTTGTCAAATAAACTCGGTGTGCTGGAAAACAGAATATACATTTTAATTTACAATACCATTTTGATATATAGATGTTATATGGTACGAATAAACACAGAAATTAACAAATAATTAACATACAGACAAACAAAAGAATTAATGACATTTTAAAAAATATTCAGGGTCACCTTACATTCTTACAAAGACGCTTGAATTATTTTTCTCCTGTGCGAGTTAATAAATGTGTTTTTAAATACTCATTTCTGGCGCTGGAATAATCGCACAAATTACACTTAAATGGTTATTCTCCACTGTGAGTTAATAAATGTGTTTTCAAGTTCCCACTTTGAATACTGGAATAATCACACCGATGACACTTGAATGGTTTTTCTCCAGTGTGGGTAGCGATGTGGTTTTTTAAATCCCAACTTCGATTAGTGGAATAATCACACAGATGGCACTTAAATCGTTGTTCTCCAAGATGAGTTAATAAATGTTGTTTTAAACAACTACTATTATTACTAGCATAGGCACATAAATGACACTTGAAAGTGACGACGTTTACAATTTCTGCAGGATCCGCATCATTGTCCAAACTTTCTACCGCCATTTGCGCCATTTTACAAATTTTTCTTGGTCGTCCTCGTCTCCCGGTTCGTTCACTAATTGGTTGCCCGCTTGTTCTTTTCGTATTTTCAGCTTTGGGTTCGTTTCCAGTTTCGACTTCGGAATTCTTTTTTCTTTTGCCTTCTGATTTCAAGTCACGACCGCTCGAACATTGTTTCATTTTACGTGGCGTAATTTCGTACGACAAGATGGTTTTCGTGGTGCGAATTCTTACATGTTTAGTCAAACTGCTCGCAGTTGTACATTCGTTACACTCAGATTGTTTTTCTGCCCTATTGTGATTTAAGATGTGTCTTTTTAAATTCTCACTGTGACACTTGCCTGGTTTTTCTCCGGTGTGAGTTTTTACATGATTATTCAAAATCCTCGCACGGTTACAAGAATAATCGCACAAATGGCAAGTAAATGCTTTTTCTCCCGGATGGGTTGATAAATGTTTTTTTAAATCCTTACTCTGGGTGCAGGAATAAGTGCGTGAATTACACTTCAATAATTTTTTGAAAAATTTCTCAGAATTCCTACAAGAAAACCAAATGATTTCTTGACTGTAAATGCTGAGTTAAAAGTGCATGTGGAAGTGGAACTCAACCTATGAAGAGGAAGGTTTACATCACTAGTTGTTGGGATTTCTCGATCGAATATGTAACAATTGACGTTTTGCATGCGGGACATTTTTGTATTTGTCAAATCGGATTCGAGCGTGGTGGTAGAAATTGAAATATACACGCAGTTGATGAAAATGTTAATTTTATTCGTAATGATAAATTATCGATGAACTTGTCAAATAAACTCGGTGTGCTGGAAAAAAGAATGTGCATTTTAATTTACAATACCATTTTGATATATACAAGTTATGTTGTACGAATAAACGCAGAAATAAACAAATAATTAACATAAATATAAAACAAAAAAAATGCGAACAGCGAACATAAGAATTGGTGACATTTCTAAAAATATTCAGATTTTTCAAAAATTTTTGAAAAATTTTCCAGAATTTTCCGAAAATTTCTGAAAAATTTCCCAAAATTTTCTGAAAAAATTTCCCAGAATTTTCAGAAAATTTCTAAAAAATTTCCCACAATTTTCCAAAAATTTCTGAAAAATTTCTCAGAATTTTTCCACAATTTCACTTTTATCATTTTGAGCGTTGACAAAATATTTTTCGTAATTTTTGCGTACAAAAAATGCATTTAAACATGCTTTTTAATCAAAAACAATGTTTTTTTCCCCTTATGGCTAGCAATATGGAGTTTCAAATTCCCACTACTGGCACTAGCAAAAGCGCACAAATGACATTTAAATGGTTTTTCTCCAGGGTGGGTTAATAAATGTATTTTCAAATTCCTACTTTGAAAACTGGAATAATCACACAGATGACACTTAAATGGTTTTTTTCCATTATGGATAGCGATGTGGTTGTTTAAATCCCCACTTCTGGCACTGGAAAAATCACACAAATTACACTTGAATGGTTTTTTTCTATAATGGGTAGCGATGTGGTATTTTAAATACCCTCTTCTGGCACTGGAATAAGCGCACAAATTACACTTGAATGGTTTTTCTCCAAAATGGGTTAATAAATGTCGTTTCAAATTACTACTTTGATTACTAGAATAATCACACAAATGACACTTCAATGGTTTTTCTCCATTATGGGTAGCGATGTGGTTTTTTAAATCCCAATTTCGATTAGTGGAATAATCACACAGATGACACTTAAATCGTTTTTCTCCAAAATGAGTTAATAAATGTTCTTTTAAACACCTACTATTATTACTAACATACGCGCACAAATGACACGTCAAAGTGACGACGTTTACGATTTCTGCAGGATCCGCATCATTGTCCAAACTTGCTACCTTCATTTGCGCCATTTTGCGAATTTTTCTTGGTCGTCCTCGTCTCCCGGTTCGTTCACTAATTGGTTGCCCGCTCGTCATTTTCGGATTTCGCGCCTCGAGTTCGTTTCCAGTTTCGACTTCGGAATTCGTGTTTCCAGTTTCGTTTTCGGAATTCATGTTTCCAGTTTCGACTTCAGTTTCGACTTCGGAATTCGTGTTTCCAGTTTCGACTTCGGAATTCGTGTTTCCAGTTTCGACTTCGGAATTCGTGTTTCCAGTTTCGACTGTTTCGACAGTTTCGGCTTCGGAATTCGTTTTTCTTTTGCCTTTTTCTCCGCTGTGAGTTTTTACATGATTACTCAAAATCCTCGCACCGTTACAAGAATAATCACACAAATGGCAAGTAAATGCTTTTTCTCCCGGATGGGTTGCTAAATGTTTTTTTAAATCTCTACTCTGGGTGCAGGAATAAGTGCATGAATTACACTTCAATAATTTTTTTCCAGCGTGATATCGCTCATGGACTCCCAACGTCTCTTTAGTTCTAAAGAAAATTGAACATGTCTGGCATTTGTAGGGCTTTGCACCGAGGTGTATGTGCATGTGTGTCTTCAAACACGAATAAAATAAACTCGAATAATCACATCGACTGCAACCGAAGCGCTGTTGTGTCCTCCCCATTTTGAATTTTTTTAAATAACGTGAATTCAAGCTGAGAATGTTTGTTTTGCAACCAATCACTGACAGATATCACTCAATCACATCAAAAACAAATTTAATCTGAAATTAAAACGAGTCAAACATTAAATACACATGTTTTAAAAATATTTTTGATATCTTTCTTACAGTAATCGAGTGAAAAAATTCAATGTAAACAAACCAGGCGTATCGAATCGAGATTGAGTTGGTGCTACGGCACCGTTCAGCAGGGAGCATTGAATAGACTTAGGGCTCGTTTCGATCAGTAAACTATAAAAAAAAAATAAAATTTAAGTTTAGAAATAGCAATTTCATTAACGTCACATGTAACCTCAATGCTGATAACAACGCAGACATTAGACGATTTTTTCAAACACGTGTTATTGACTGGAAAACCTGATATTTCAGGATTTAGTAATACCGCTCTAGCAATTACAGCGCTCTTCACAATCGGCAATAGATGGCGCCAAACTCCAGGTTTCATATCGTATAGCAGTTTTCTCTCGAACTTGGAATGTTTAAGATTGTAGTTCCAGTTGTATTGGATAATACACTAAAACTTTATCAGTTTTATTTTTTATTTTTATAAAAACAATATTTATTAAAGTTTTTGCATTTCTGTACAAACATTCGCATAAACGACACTTGAATAGATTTTCCCTTGTATGGATTACAGTATTACAGTATGATTCTTTAAATGTCCTCTCTGAATACAGGAATAGTCGCATAAATGACACTTGAAATATTTTCTCCCCGTATGTTTTAGTATGTGTATTGTTAACGTCCTCTTTTGAAAGGAGGAATACCGGCAAGCACAAAGATGGCACTTGAATGGTTTTTCTCCCGTATGGGTTCTTGGGTGTCTGTTTAAATGCCATTTTGGAGGGATAGGAAAAAGTACACAACTGACACTCGAATCGTTTTTCCTTCGCATGAATACGCACATGGAGGCAATGAATTATGATTTAATTCTAAAGAAAAGTGAACACTCATAAAACAAATCAAATATTACGTAAAATTAAAACAGCATAAAACTCTATTCGTCAATAAAAACAGATAAAACATGAAAATACGTTAAATTTGTCAATACAAACTGATAAAAACCTGAAAATACGTTAAATTTGCCAATAAAAACATAAGAAAACGTTTAATTTGTCAATAAAAACATAAAAAAACGATTAATTTGTCAATAAAAACATAAGAAAACGTTTAATTTGTCAATAAAAACATAAGAAAACGTTTAATTTGTCAATAAAAACATAAGAAAACGTTTAAT
>JAQFXT010002558.1:0-11686 GCA_034683725.1 Strigamia crassipes
TCAGTGAAAATCATGACAATCAGTGAAAATCATGACAATCAGTGAAAATCATGACAATCAGTGAAAATCATGACAATCAGTGAAAATCATGACAATTACTGAAAATCATGACAATCAGTGAAAATCATGACAATCAGTAAAAATCATGACAATCAGTGAAAATCATGACAATCAGTAAAAATCATTGCTATTAAAGCACTTTAAAGTCCCAGTTGTCGTAAATAATCATGTCACTTCAGTTAAATCAAATATATCAGTGTCTATCAGCTCTTAATTTAACTTATATGGAAGTTCGTAAAAGGTGTGTGCAAACTGTACCACTAAAAAAAAAAAACTGTATATATTTTATTTGTATAGTGTGTTTACATAACTTTTGTATGACTTATAAAAGCTGTGTGTGTTTTAAGTTCAACATTCGCACACACAGCAAACAGGTGCAATCAAGGAATTGGTTTGTGCAATCAATAAAAGCAAACGACGCCGTATAGGGACTAAAGAAAGAAGCCGAGAATCAAAAAAGGGGGGAGGGATTGGAACTAAGCTCTGCAAAGAAGGTAGATGCTGTTGGAAAAAAATCTCATCAATTCTCACACAACGATAAAAAGTTGTCAGTCGTAGTTGGCTAAATACAGGATGGGCTAAGATGATCTTTAAAAAAAGTACAGATAAAAACAAACAAAAAAATAATATTTTTTTTTTAATGTAGAAAGTTAAAAAAAAAAAAAAAACATTTTCTGCCTATAGCTTTAACTAATTAAAACAAAATTGCATCTTGCATATAGCCATATTAAATTCCACATACAAAATAAACATAAACATTCAAATTTCCCTAAAGTTAAAATAATAGGAGGTAAAGATGAGGAGACATTGGAGGAAAGGTTAGGACCGAATTATCTTTTATATCGTAAAACATAATAAAATAGTAAAAATAAACGAGTTTTGTAGTGGACCTGCACTGCTAGAGCATAAATAAGATTGCAGAAAAGATCAGAGATAAAAATTCCTTACGGTTAATCCGATATTCTTGGCCAAAGTGCTCTCCGTGATGTTGGCAAATGGTTTGTCTGCGCCCCAACACTCCACGTATTTATGCATTTTGAAGGCTGAGCGAACTCTCTCTCGGCAGCTGCCTCCATCACTAGTTGAAGATTTTACACCATTCAAACTCGGATCATCTTTTTCTTTTGGCTTTGTATAAAATATTCAAAAAAAAAAAAAAAAAAAAATAGTTGGAATTTTTAAACCCGGAAAATAATGCCGCAATTTACTCCAAATGGTAAATTAAGTGTTGTAAGTGCGGAAGTTTAAACAAAAAGCAAACTATTAAGCTCAAAATCAATACAACTGCAAACAAACAAGAATAAATTGTCTATTGTTTAAAAAATAAGAATATCTACCATATTAAATTAGTTTTCAATGGGAAAAAAACAGAAATAATGTCATTGCGCTAAAGTTAAATTTTTTATACCGGTAATTCAAATTAAATTGATTTTATTGATTTATATTTTCTCGAATAGCGCAGCATGCGCGAGTGGTAATTAGTCACTATAACTGTCCGCACTTTTATTTCATCTATATTTAACTTACTATACGTTTACGTTTGTTTATAATTGAATATAATATTTACTTTAAGTAAGAATGTTTCCCTTTATTTCCTTTCATCTCTGTTGTATTTTATTTCTAAAAAAGTGTCGACATTTATAGCTTTAGCATTTACTCTAGTAATTTTAGTATTGACAACAAAATGGGTCCACATGGCTAAAAGGTGTTAGATGGCACCGAACTCGAGTCTTTTTCTGGCTACTATCCAAATGGTGTTTTTTTTTCTCCCCTTTATATTCTCTTTCACACCTTAGTAACACCAACCAAGACTTAATATTTCATGCTCTTATTTTATTATTTTAAATTTATCTCAAAGGAGAAGAAAAAATTTGATTAATTGCCTGTCAAATCGACAGTTAATTGCACACCGCAGTCCACAAACGACTTGAATTACTGTACATTCTTTTCGTGTCGAGAGCTGGGGTGTCACTTTCAAACCAATCAAAGCTGAAAAATGAAACCCAAACCTTTGTGATTGGCTTTCGGAAATCTATTCAAGCGACTAACACTTGTCAAGTCTATCGTGAAATCCAAAAAGCACATCGGAAATGAAGAGAGTGAAGAAAAGTAATAAGGAAAAAAAAAGCTTTAATTCTGTCTATCACTCACTAAAGCAAACAAAAAAAGAAAAAAAAAAAGAAAAAGAAAATAAATTTAATGATGGCTACAGTTGGAGAAAAAAAACTAATTACAACCCAAACCAAACTAATAAATTCCAGTAAATCACAATTTATAAAAATAAAAAAATAAGAAAACAAAAGAAAGGTGTTTAAGTGTTTGCAATTAAACTAACCTTAGGAGGAATGATGAGATACGTGTCCACTTTGTGGTCTGCAATGTAAATATCCCTCAAATAACCATTTCCTGGTTCAACTTCAAACTTGTTATTAAGTTGCATCAATGTGGCATTCGTTATATGAACGCGACTGCAAATAAAAGTTTCAAAAAAATGTTGAATGTTTAATTAAAATCTTCTAAACAGAGTACACATACGACAGTCTGAAAAGGAAATTAAAATTGTTTCCAGTCTAAACGGTTTAATAAACAAAAATTAAGTTTTTTCTTTTAATTTCCTTCCTAAGATTCCAATTCGAAAAGAAATCAAGTTTAAATCTACAATCTACAAAGCTACAGGTTTTATTTCTAATGTCCTACTCTAGATTTCTATGCGACGTTTATTTCCTTATTAAAACAAGACTTAGCCCTTACCAGCAACCCCATAACTAATTCACACGATCAGCAACCAAATACACAACCGCTCGCACAACAACCTCATTCCATTACATCAAAGTGGTAAAATTTAACTAAGACAGGCTTTGTCTTTTGCTATATATTTAAGCAAAAATGTTTTTATTTTCTATTTTTAAAGCATAAGCAGCCTAATAATTTCATGGTTGATTGCTGAGAATAAATTCCCCTTACTACAATTTCCTTCCGCTACAGTGATTTCTGCCAAATTTCCATTTGAAATCATTATTGCAGAAAAAAAACTCTACAGCGTGAAATTGATTTTCTAAATATTGAATGATATACAAATTATTAAGAAAAATAAATAAATGCGTCAACTATATGATCAAATAAAGCTTTAATGCGATAAAATTTTTAATACCTCTTTTTATTTATAGAAATACGAGCGCACGTCGCTCATAGCTGCCAAGCTATGAAAAATTCCTTTAAATCGGATTGTGTTTTTGTGAGTTATTGCACTCGCTTCATATTTCTTATGAACAGACACAAGAAGGCAAAGCCTATTCAAACCCACTTTAAAAAACATTGGCTAACTCATAAAATAAGCCAGCAAAATAAAATTACGACAGTAAAATCTATACCCAGGAAGTCCACCAGATTCCATGTGGTTGGCCAAAGTGACATCATCCGACCACACATCATACTGCCATTTCCGTAATCCCAGTACTCCACACAGTACGTTTCCAGTGTGAATTCCAATGCGCATGTCTACATTAAAACCGGTAGCTTCTCGTACTACTCTGGTAACGAGACAAAGACAAATGTTAACACTTCATTTCAAATCTAAACACAATAGAACGTCGTAAACACTCGTAAACATAAAAAAATCATTTTTTTATTTTCATGTATGTACATAAACTTCTAATGTCCGATTATGCAAACAAATCAATTTTATGAACACCCATGTCCTCGGATTAGTTCGGATAATTGGCGTTCTACTATAATAAATTAAGTTAAATATATATTACATAAATAAATGTAAACGCAACGAATACAATACACGGTTTGCAAGGAAAACAGTAAAACCAAGAAAAGGATCAATTGGGATTAACAAGAATGTCCACCCACGACAAAAGCTCAGTAAATATTTTATAGTGTCTTAATGGACAAATGAGCTTAGCGAGCAAGGAACAAAAAAAAATGTCACTGAAGCCTCGTAGAAATTCACCGGAGTATTAAACCTCGGCTCTTAGCTCCCAGCTAAAATATAACAGTGTTTATTTTTACCTTATAGCTTCTATCATTTCTAATCCCATTTTGACGCAATTGTATGCATGGCTCGGTCGAGAGACGGGAAGTCCTGAAACGCAATAATAACAATCGCCCAGAATTTTGATCCTCATACAGTGATTTTCCTAGCAAAGTAAAAAATTTATATTGTTTTTACTCGGACACATCAATACAGCTTATTTATTAATATCAAAACTGGAATTGTAACTCCAGTGGGAAATTACAACATTGCTCGACAGAGCAATGGTGCATTATACATTGCATAAAATATGACCCCGTACACTAGCTGCATTCGAAAAGCATTCAACAAGAGTTAATTATAATCTTAAATTTTAAAATTCTAAAGTAAGCGTCCTGTGACTCTTGGACAATTGAACAATTGCTAGTAACTCAGAAAACTGATTTCAATATTCTCCAGATGATGGCAAATTTTAGTTTGTCATGTTTGTACTACGGTTACGCGGCTAATATTACTAATTTAGAGAACAAGTATTCCCAGACTTAATCAATCACTTTTAAAGTTAAAAATGATTTTTTTGTGTCAGCATTATTCTTTGTATTTTATGATGTGTAATGCACATATCCTCGCTTTTCAACGTGCATGCGCAGATTTAATTTCTTAATTATTAATTAATAATTATAATTGATTTATGAAATGCATACGTATGCCAATTCAAGTAAGTCGTACTCCCAAATGACATCCATCCTTAGCAATCCTTAGAAATAAAGAATTTTATGCCAAGCACGTTTGTAACACCTTAAAATACGTCATTTCCTTTTTACGACGAGAAATCGACATAAAGAAATGAACATGAGAAAAAAAATGAAACCCGAAATTGGATTTTCGCAGATGGTCTTACCCTTAAATAGATAATAATAGTAACCATTTCTCACTACTATAAAAATGACCGACACCATTTCAATCGTTCGCGTCCAAGTGCTCTTCACTCCACAAACTATAAACTCTCCACTTTCTTTTAGGAAACAAGTATAATTCTTTCCCAGAAAAAACAATTAAAAGCCCTTCATTTTACTTATCTCGCAAACTTGACCCTACAGCCCTCGTATTTCATTTCATATTGTTGACATTATTATTTATTCTTAGATTACAATGCGCAATAAACAAGCCTAAATTCTCCGTTTCTTTTATATATAGCAATACAATACAATTTGTACATGCACGTCCAAAAAAAAAAAAAAAAAACAAAAAAAAAAAAACTAACCTGGGCAATCTGATCGAATCGTCCAAACAAATCATTCAATGTCGTTACTAAGTCTGATGCACTTAGTTGTTCCGATAGTGGTGTAAAATTGACGATATCTGCGTAAAGGATGCTGGAAATAAAAAGCGTTCCATCATTAATCATGTTAAGTGAAGGTATTTAATTATATTGATTGAAACTTGTATATAGAAAATTTTGAAAACAATCCGATTATTAAATAGCTGCCGCAATTGCTCCTTTTCATGCGTCGTTAAGTTTGATAGTGAGTAATAATTTAATGCGAACTAATTGACACTAATTAATAGTTGTTACGCACGGTTATCAGCCTACAAATTTAATAATTTGATGAAGCAATTTTAAAAAATAAAATATTAACAAAAAAATGAAATAAAACAATGATTGATGACTTGGAATGTCGTAACATCAATCTTTGTGCAACCATGAAAAAAATAAGATCGTTTGTTCAAAGTGCAACAACTAAGTTATGTGCACAGAATGCTCTCAATAACTCCGAGTTGTCCATTCGATGAAAACAGTTTCTAATAGATTGGAGTGTATATTGTACCGTATTTGACCTAAGTTCTAACAAAAAAAAAATGCTTCCAACTTGTGAAAAGTTCAAATTGCAAATATAAACTATTCTCCTTCACTTGCGATTAACTATTTACAATTTGAAGAAACGAGTTGCATTACATTCCTTCACTTTCAGTGTCAACATCAGCACGAGTGGAAACCTAGCTTTATGCTTCTCTGCATGGCACGAGTGCTTCTGCTAGTGACAACCTCTAATACCACCAGACAGTGAACAAGTTGCTACTTATACGCTACACCGTGCTATCAGCATCAGCATCAGCAATTGCAACACAATCGCAGTGCCAGTGTTTTGTTTTGTCCACTTCGATGCTTTCGGCTTTGCGTTTTGAAAATGTGATTAAAAAACGTTGAGCCAATTGGATTTTTGCATTAATTTTTCTTTTTAAGACTTTTATAACTACCTGACATTATTATGTCTTTGCACATAGAGATCGTGGAATTGTTGTTTGGCCGCATTAATATTTTCATGACACGCATGCGCCATCTTGAGCATAATACTCCTCTTGACTTCAGCCGCAATATAAGCTGGGATAACGCTCAATAAAAGTTGTTCCTACAAAGACAAATATTTAATCAATTTTATATTATATGACAAACACACTTTTGAATTTTCGCTTAATGTTGAACTCAATTTTTTTTAACAGCACAAAACCAATTACGAAATGCAATAAACTTGTGTTTTAATTTTTTTTAAAACAGCCGTAAAGTTTAAAAACATTTTAAACATATTTTCCGACATTAGTACAGTAATTATACATGAGAACGCGTCTCGAAAGCACTTAAGAGAAGTGTCAAGGAGCTAATACGAATTTCAAATAAGGTTATTAACACTTTTATGGCTCGAGCTCTTGGTAAGAGCCCATATTGAAAGAGGAACATTCATTTTTTTTTTAATAATGTCAATGTAGTTGTAATTGTTTTTTAATATCACTTTCTTCGTAATCAACGTGACGACTTTCTAAAACGCAGTAAAATTAAGAATAAAATTTAAAAATATTACCAAATTAACGTAAATCTGAATTTAAAATTTAAAAATAATAAATCAGAAATTTAAAAAAAAAAAAAATTTTAAAATTTGCGACTGGTAATTACGAAAATGGAGTCGCTATCTCGTGTAGAATCTTTAAAAAAATGTTGTTTGCTCAACAAAGTGTTTACACCTCGCTGCTTCATATTTTCAATTTGTGATGTGCATGTCATTGAAGAATCTAATTAAAATTTATAAGGTGTATAAAAAAAAAGCTCGCAATTTACCTGCTGTTCTTTTTCACACTCTAATTTGACTCTAGATTCTATGCATTTTCTGGTACCGCTGAAACGCCGCCTATCAGCTAGTTCTGACATTTGACGATGATAAAAACCAACCAAATTTGCACAACAAATGAATACAATGTTGGCTAAGATCTAAAATAAAAACAGGCAATTTTCAAATATAAGTGAAATTTGGTTTTTCAAATTTAATATAAATATTCATTAAAATGTGATTTCCCTCCAGCTAATTTAAAAATAAGCAAAGTAAACGAATAAATATTCTGATTTTTTAATACATTTTTTCAAGAAATAATATTCCCAAACAAACTTTAAAAAATTCATTTAGCGTTTCAAAATTGAAAACAAGTTACTACAAAAAACTCCAACAACATAAAAATTTTTAAAATAACACTTTGATGTTGTTACTTTATTATTAAAACTATAAAAACATTGCATTTTTTTTACCTGAAAAACGAGAATTGGCGAGAATTGAGGCGCAAACACTGCTGACGCAACGATATGAGCAATGCCAGTGAAGCCAGCCATAACAGCAGACATGAGACGATTGAACGGTAACATTGTATGAGTGACCAAAACCACCCATACGATCTGGCATGCAGCATCGGTCGGTATAAAATACGAAGTATGGGCGAGGGTTACGACTCCAACTACAGTCATCATCACCACCCAAGCCGAACAAGCAGCAGGTGAAGCTAAACGCTTGAAACTCCCTTCGATGTAACTCACTCCAATCAAAAGAGCGGCAAGCAAAGCGACACCCACACATAAAGTACACATAGATACAAGCGCGTTGTTAAAATCCTGTTCAATCAAAAAAGAAAAAAAAGAAAAAAGATTAAGATTAAGAAAATAAATCAATTCTGGAAAAGTTCCAAAGTTTGCTAACTAAATAAACGCCAAAACTCAATTACCGTATTTATTCAACAGAAATCATTAATAATTTAAACCGCACGTTCCTGTTTTATTCAGCTGCAAGTCTCACGCGTCGACACCCATTTGCTCCATTTGGTCCATTTTTTAACGTGCATTTGGGGACATTACACCATACATTTTCAGGTGGGTTTAATGTTTAGTCATAAAATTTCTTTTTGGATGAAGAAAGAAAAAAAAAGGAATCAATTTATTGCACTCAATACAGCTTTGTTTTCAAATCCTCCAATTAAAGCCCAGGCGCGTATTCATTCGAAAAAAAAATATTAAATAAATTCAAAAATTCTTTAATCAATTTCCTTTCCTTTTCTCTTGCAAACAAAACAACCAGCGCGATGAGTAATTATCGGGACAATTAGGTAACACGAATCTTCTTACTTGATATCTGTCAAGAAGATGGATGCTGAGTGCTGACCTAATCCTGACAATTACTCAAGCTCAAGATGTATTTTATACGAGAATTTACCAATACAAAACATTAAAATCAATCATACCATTGTGAGTAATTCAAATGTAAACAAAAACGCCATTAGAATTTGTTTGAAACATTCGTAACAGATGGCGACTCAAGCAAGATGTTTCACCGCTGAAAATCCCTGGCGCCAGAAATTTTTATCAGTGAAAACCAATCAAACGACAAATGCAGGATGTTTTGTACTGGCTCTCCTCATTGGTTGTCATTTTATGACGTAGTTAATGAGTGGTAAATTTTCAACTAATACTTACATAGCCGTAGCAAAAGAGAATTCCTAAATAACCGATTCCATAACTGATGCTGATAACCAAAGAGGAAATAAACAAGGAATGTTTCAGTCGAAGACAGTATTTCCGGTACACATCCTCCAATTCCATTTCGCAATCTGTAATTACATGGAAGAATAAAATTCCATACCATAGCAATTTAGTATTCAACAACAAAAAAATTTCCTTTCAATTTGCATCATTTTCATTCTATTTTTTTTGCATACAAATGTCATTTTCATTCGGATTCGCCCACAAAGCATTTAATAAAATCTAAAATTCCCCCGACTGGGGAACCTGGTTTGGTCTTGATCAACATCCAGTGGAAAGAGATGCTATTCAACAGAAGATCAATAGAAATTCCAAATATGGGTAGAGCAATAAAGGCCTCCCAGTTTTCCAATTCCCACCACTAGTCGTCAATTCACGAGACAAATTGGCACGGCCTTTCCGTCCACCATTCTGCTCGAAATTTCGTGCAAGTAATCTAATAAAGAATTATATCATCAAATTTGTTCGATTTATTGCGCATCGCAACTAAAATATGATTTGTACACTGAAGACTGTAAACACTGCAGATTCATAATTCAAAAATAAAATACAATCAATCATACAAGCGAAAACTTGAACTTGTATACTTAAGCGTTATCTAGCAAACTTTAGTAGTGGCAATGTTGTTTCAAATCAGACTAAAGCAGTTTACGCGTGATGGTGTAATTCAATTCACACCCATTGACGAAAAAACATTTTCATTGCACAAAAGGTGACACGTTGAATGAACGGAAGCCACAGCAAGTTTGTATGGTTGCTAATGAATCTCGGTTGGACGCCATAATGAGTTAGCAGCTCTTCAATTGCAGTTAGCAACTTGTTTTCGTTTTTAATTTAACGTGTCTTTACCTGATTATTGGCAGAACGGAGAAAACCAATAACAAACGCCAGATGATACCAGCAGCCTTCCATCTAAATTACCAGCAATAAACCCAACACATTTAACTTCAAAACGCACCACACACACACACACACACACACACAACGTTTTAGCATGCAAATCGTGTCCACTTAGGCTTGATTAACTAGCATTACTCAAAGCAAAACCATCACTTGAATAATTCATCTTGTTTTACCCCAAGTAATCCACTGACCCGATAAAACTCTGATTGAGACACCAAACTTCCAAGCGTCTACAGCCTAAAGATATCAGTTGATATCATCCACAAACACCCCGCAAGTCAATCATAAAAGTTGCTAATTTGATATTAGGCTCGCAATCATCTATAGAAATCCCTCACCTTTAAAGTTCGACCATGCCTTCAAAAAAGTAGTCATAACCAAAAAGTATTGGGAAAAGCAAACATCTGTGAATTTCTCATCTTACATACACTGGGGTCTTGATTATGGCCTGCAAGGCACTTTAAATGTCACTCAGAGGAGGCCAAGCCAACAGTGATTGTAAGAAAATACTCGCACTCAAGAATGAGGTTTTCTTTTAATGTCCTGAATTTTGTGCACAAAAACATTAAGCTTTTAATATTACACCCACGAGAGACAAGACGAGAGCAAAATGTACGTGTACAAAAATCACGTCTTCGTGCCTTCCTGTGAAAAGTAACACCTGGGGTTATTTATATGAATCCACACTAATCATACGTCATGTGCAAGCAAAAGTTGTGTCGGTAGTTTATGATGTTTAATGATAGCACTAACATTTGTATTGCAGTAGCGAGCGGACAAATAAATATTTAATATCTAATTTTCTCTCGTGTATAGAAGAAGAGTCCATCAATATATGTCATAACGCAAACCCATGTGTATCTTTATCAAACTCTCATGTTATTCCCGTCAAAGGTTACGTAACAAACTGACACGGGTGGGTTAATTTCCTATCATAATCGACATTAAGTGCATTCGAAGTATCTGCTTATGTGGTTTATGCCGTTTCTATAATCAGAACGGACACCAAAAAAGCCATTAACTACTATCAAAGCCAACATAAACAAAAACCATGGCTGTCGTAGTTTTTTTGAGTCGTTTATGCCACGTTTTAGTTTCAGAGTCAAATTTAAAATGGTTGCCTCACACGTGAGCCATCATTGGGTAAAAATAAAGGAATTTAAATTTACTTGTAAAACATAAAAACGAACCTAAAAACAGACAAATATAAAATATTCTCCTCACGTTCACTGTTAGCCAATTTTTGAAGTTGAGCTACTTCCGTTCTAGTCTTAAAAGTGTTTAAGAGGGGTTATATTACTTTATTTCTTCGCTTAAGAGCCGCCCTCAAATAGCATTACTTAACGTTCGGACTTCCCAACTTACAGTGCATTCTTCAGAAGAGTCTGATCAGAATCAAATATTTAAATTGTTATTGTAAGATGGCATGTTGGACACTATCCTGACTTTCCATGTACAAATAATGGGTTGGAATCGACGAATAATACCGTTAAATCCCATAATATCTTTAGAAACAGGCTTCTTCTCCATCTTTGTTTTGATAGTAATTTTAAAAGAAATGGTTCATAGCTGGTCAGTTGAGAGCACGTGGTTGAGAGAAAACCTGATGCCGAAAACTATATTCACATCTTACTATATTCACATCAGTATTTTTAGTGTCTACTTAATAAAATAAGTGTATAAAAAAGTGGCGTAAAATTCAATTATTTTTGTGGAAAATTAAGTGAAAATAGTGGACAAATAAATTGAGGCCGTTTAAGACATGCAAATCGTGGGGCAACTGACAAGTGACAACTGACAATTAGTCTGACATTAAACAATAGTGGCGTTCAAATTGGTTAAGCAAAAACTTAAAGTTTGCTTAAATGAATAAAATTAAGTGTAATAAGTGA
>JAQFXT010002559.1:0-11685 GCA_034683725.1 Strigamia crassipes
GCAACTCCAAGACCACGAGTCCATTTATTAGACCTCGAAATATATTCACTTAAATATGAATTGGATGAACACTCCATCGCAAATTTTTTGTTTCACAGTAAAACAATAAATATAAACTTAATAAATAACAAACAGTTTTTAAAAATAATCGATTTTTCTTACTGTTTGATGGACCTGGCATCATGGAGTTGAACGGGCTGTCTATGTTAGAAAAGGATTCAAGAAGAAAACACGAGCAAAACACTGAGACCGCAAGCATTTTTTCACCTTCCTTTTATTGCAGTGCGCAGGACAAGCCCACTTTCTACGTAAGGTCAATCTACGATCTCAGAACGAAAAGATATTGGTCAGTATAATGTAATAGTAAGCCGCGGTCGTACCTTTAAAAGAAATAACTCCGGTTCAAAGTTAATTTACTGATAATTGTAGCAAATGGTTAAAATCCCATTAATTTAATTTTAGTTAGTAATTTTTAATTAAAACAATTAAAAAGAAAACAGCAAGAAACAATACAAAAATAACATTTTAAGATGAGTTTATGTATTTGCTTTTTTTTTTTTTTCCTTACATAACATCCGACACTTTATATATCGCGAACGATTTTTTTTCCTGAGTTTTGTTGAATAATAAAATTGCTACTGGTATTTGTAGAATTTTTAATACTGTTAATGGTGCCGTTTAAAGATGATATTTAATTTTACAATTTAAAGTATAAAACTGTTTTCTTATTAATTGTTCTTTAAAATAATAATAAAAAAAATTAATTAGAAAGTTGTGGAGCCACGAGCTGTTTGCTATTAAACAGTTATTTCAATTCTAATAATTACAAAAATAAAAAAATAATAATAAAATAAAAAGTGGTCGTCTTAAGTTGAAAGTAAACTATTTTCTAGCAAAAATAATAGCAAATTTTATCTAATCAACGTTATACAGCACTAATACTGTATAAAAAATTTATGGAGACCCGAGCACTAATGTCAAATGTCAAAATGGCTGAAGTGCAAACATGCAGTACGTACAATATTTTTTATTTTTTTATGTAAAACAAACAAATTTTGGACCGAATAAATCAATTCTTGCCTTGAAATGCCTTTACCACAAAGCATCAATTATTTCACTTAAAAACAACATTTTAACACTTTCAGAGAAACTTTATGTTTATTGTTTAGTTTTAAAGAAGTTATTTTTATTTTTTAATTGCTGCTTAAGGAAGTAATTGCATTTGTGAGCAAGTTACAAGTGTCACAAATAAAAGATTCCAACTTAACTGTTTTGCAGTGAAGTTCAAGGAGCAGCACAACAAACAATTTTACAACCAGTACCTAATAGTTTATTCTTTATGGCTGTACTGTACTATGCCATCTTTGAATCATAAGCTTGGAGATTCCTAGGCAACCATTACATTGCAAAAACTTTACAATGGAAAAATTTCTCGCGCCAAACCCGTTATTTTTATTTGCAAGGATAAGAGAATTATTACAAAATTAACAACAACAGCCGAAATTAAACAAAATAAAACATAAAAATATCATTGAGTTGAATCTCAGCAGTCCAGCAATACAACTGCCTGCAAACAAATCAACAATTTTCAAAGCAATTAACAAACATGTTGCATTTTCAGGCAAATGAGTGTAATTTCAGTTTCCAGAAAATACCACCTCAATTGACAAAATTGCAAATTAAAGTATCTATAAACTATAGACTTGGAAACATACCACCATTATTATCAACAGCTTCAGGATTACCTGCAATAACATCAACACAGTGGTTATCACTAAAAAACCAATAGGCTGAAAAGCTTAGTATTTTTGTTTCATCAAACTTAACGGCATAATCCTGGATATGTTTTGGAACAACCATCCTTGCAATCAGAGCAGGGATTTCCGACATTATACACTTTTCTTCCTTGCAAATTTCCACTAAAAAAGTAAAATAAATTTAAAAGAAAAGTTGTTTCATGGACAGAGTGGCCCAGAGAGACCCTGATGATTGTGTAAATTACAATTACAATTACACCTTAAATAATTAAAATTTTTATTTGAAACTAAAACCATTATACAGAAATTTTAATGCCATTTTTGTGTGTGGAAAATGGTATCACTCAAATGCTTTCCTGGGTGAGCCAAAAAGACTTGACTACAGTAGTGATGAATGTTATAGCGCGAAATACAAATCTGAAAAAGCGACGCAAGACATTGCAGTGATATCAAATCTCTGTATAATAGTTTTAGTTTCAAATAAAATTTTCAATTACATTTAAAAATCATCAGGTCTTTCTGGATCACCTCTGTATAAAATCATCAATCAACTCACGCTGGTCCATAATTACAAAAAATATTGCGTCTGAATTTGGCATCTTCCTTGTACAGCACAGAACCACATCCAATTGCTTGTGTTTCGCCCCAAGCAAGCTATATTAAAAATTGATTATTCCACATATCCAGATTAATTTGTATGCTAGTCACTTGAGTGTAGCGACTAGCTTTGGAATCGGCAGGGTAGCTCCTGATATCCTTTTTAGAAACAGCAAACATGTCCTTTTCACTGTACCAACTATTAAATGCGTCTGCCACAGCTAAAACTCCACTATCCGTATCTGTTAACTGCGTAAAAGTATTTTGACCACTGCTAGCATAGTTAACTTTAAAGGAAAAGAAACAAATAAATGAATAGCGATCAAAGGCTGCGCTTCTCAAACTATGCAACAAGGTGAACTAGTATTTGCCAATGTGCAACACACCGGTTCGCAGACTACCATTTTGAAAAGCACTATTCTAAATGTGCGTTTCCCACTTCAGTGTGAATGGTTAAGCTTAAATGCAAAGCGAAAGCAGGTAACTTAAAGCGGAAAACTTTACCCGCAAGATCGAAAGACTTTTCATTAGTGTTCACGCTACAGTTTGCATCCGGTATCTTGATTATGATTTATTTTTTGTTGATTTATTGATTTGTTGCGAACACCGTTATAACTAATTTCTCGTTTTAACAAATTTTTTATTTATGTTTGTTGCCTTTCTTATTGCTCCCATTTTGAATTAATTTTAGCAACGTCTACTGCCAGGGGAAAATAGCATAGCATCTCTTGTACAAGAGTTTAACTAAAGCATTTTCCCATGTCAATAGATATTTCCGTTTAATTTTACATGGTCTTCGGTTTTCATCATCTCCATCTTCACATTGATCAGCCCATCTCTGGGCAATTGCTTCCATCTCATTATCCCATACCTGCATTGATCCACAGTTTCATTCTATAAATAATTTTTAGATTAAACAACAGTTTGATCTCACCAATTCCATTATATTGGATCCTGATGGAAGTTTTGGATCAGATCCATTTGCAAGGCTCTGTCTATATTCATTATGCAAAGTCACCATTTCTTTCTTCTCATCCATGGTAAAGCCAGAGTCCAAAATGGTACACCCCTTTAAAACAAATTAAAACCAATAAAAAATTGATTCATCATGTAAAACATATTTTTTTTTTCTCTACCTTTTGTGTGTATCTACACATTGTGTGAGATTCACCAAATTTAATATACTGACAGCCCAAAGTGCAAAATACATTTGCAAAAAAACACAGCAGTTTGAAAATCATTCTTACTGAATTAAAAGTATTCAAGTAGTAATAGAAAATGCTAAGGACATTTCTATTTCTCGCTGAAATATTTTCTTCCGAATTAGTTAGATCTAAGCATTATTAATGACATAACAATCTTATGAATAAATGTTTGCTGTCTATTGTTTGATTTTTTTTTTATTATGGTTGAGTGACTAAAAGCTTTGCTGCCACACATACTAACAATGCAATGCAGTTCTATATAATGAAACTCAAAATAGTGGAAAAAATACAAATGTTCTTAGAAATGTGATTCACTCATTCACTTTTTATTAATAATTCCACACAATTTGTACAAATTTGTAATTTGAAATATTTAATTCACAAGTAAAACAGAATTAACAACAACATTAGAATAAAATATGAATATGTCATACAGTTGACTCCTTGTCCTCCATCTGCAAAGCAGTAAACCATTATTACAACTAATCAATAGTTGAGGTTATTTCTAAACAAATGAGGTGTTTCCACCACTCCAGGTTGTGAAATTTACGAGAGGTATAAGATCCTATTCTGCCAAGAATCTCTGTTTATATCAAATACGTATTGTTATTAATGAATAAAACATGTTTCTAAATGATTCCTTAATGTCTACAATCAAAAACCATACATAAAACTCAATCGAGCGGCCATGATTAATTTGTTCTTTGGTCTTCATAATTATTTAATGAAATAGGAGTATTCAAATAAGCAGACATCTTGGGTGAGATATTTTATACAAAGCGTTAATACTATATTTTTGCAAAGATGTAATTTGAATAAAGGAGTCACGAAACACTTGACCAACAGGTCGAACCTTTAGAATAAGACACCAGGTGGACACTCCAATTTATTCAAATAAAGGGGGCGCTGACGGTTGGCGGTCAGCGTCATAAACTATCAATGACAAATTAAGTGTAATGTGGGGAAGACACCCCAGGTGACATTTAACTTAATTAATGATAAATTCTAACCAACCAAAAAATGCCATTACATTTATTTGGATCTCGTCGATTTATTTGGATCTCGTCCGACTACACAAAATCCGCACAAAGATCAGCAGATTCAGAATTCTACCCCTCGGAAATTTATCATTTTCACTTTTCTTTTTCCAGTTACTTTACTCTAAATAATTCCAATTTTTTAAATTGGGATTATTCTGAATAAAACAACTGGTAAAGTGTGCAAACTGAAAATCAACCTCTACCTTCTAATGGACTTTCAGGTATTGGTTTGTCGGTATCCCGATTTTCTGTAATAACATTTAAACATAGCACAATTAAAAATGTTCATGTATATCGGCTATTTTTATTACTAAGAACTCTAAAACCTCCAAAATGGCAAAAAAAATACTAGTTAATATTTAAAATATACGTTTTTGCGCATTGACTTTTATTTTTTCACTAAATAAACAGAATAAATAATCGTTTCTGAAAAAAATGGATAAAGCATCCAATTTTTTATTTTAAAATACACTTATTCCTCGATTTACACGGCATGTGTTTTACACAATTTCGCTTTTACACGGTTTATAAATTAACAGATTTAAAAAAATTGATAAAAATGTACTGTAATTCCGCTCCATATACGTCTATACAAAGATTTGACGACATTTTTGAATTTTATTCCTTTGGTAACACTGATGAAAACAACGGAGGATTCCCGGTGTTGTAAATACGTATACAGTATTATATTCATATGTTTGTTGTTTTATAAACTAAGTATAATTTTACGTTTTCTAAAATGTCTTACTTTTGTTTTACTTAAATAAATGACTGAATCATGCACATTTTGGGGTGATTTTCGTTTTACACGATTTTACTTAGCAAAATCCAAGATTTCAATTTACACGGTTTTGTGCAGACCTAGCTTCCGTGTAAATTGAGGGATAGGTGTGAAGCCAAAACGAAGGCACATCAATTTTAACACTTAAATTACTTAACTGCACAATGCTGGGTAAGTTTCTGAGCAGTTTCTGCCATTCGGGCAAGAACTGCAGGGCTCCCCTGGTACATACAGTGCTGCGTCTTTATAATTTCCACTAAAAACATAAATAAATGTCTAAAAAGAAATACAAAATGGTATGTAAAACATATAATCATCTCACCCCGGTCCATAATTGCACACAATAATTCTCTTGTATATTTTCTCATCCTTATACAGTGTAAAACCACATCCAACAGTTTCAGATTTAGTCCGATAGTACAAGCTGGAATCAGTTACCCTGTATTACCATAGACTTAAACATACAAAACTGCGAACTTATGAAATGTGGGTAAAAAGCCGGCATTTACAAGAAGTGATGTCGTGATACTGCGCTTTTTCTTCGGTCAATGAATTGGCAACCTGAATCAATGATGGACAGGTGCTATTTTTGTGAGAGTGGACGGATGCCGTTTAGGTTTGGGGACCTTTAACAGCGCCAGACGCATGACACGTAATCAAGAAATGACACTAAAAAACTGTATTATTGCTTTGTCTTTCCTGTTGCTTTAGATGATGTTGCCATCACCAACCTTGGACAAGCGCCAACCACGTGGTTAGGGATAACCTCGTAGTCAGCGTGGTCGAATATGCTAATTGTCTTTCTGTCATGCGGTACTCACGGTAGTGGAAACGGCAGGTCGGCCAGTTCCCTAAATACTGATGGACTAAACAATACGCGTATTATACGGGATCGCCAATACGTCACCAGAGGGCAGCAGACACGTCCAATGGACGTTCACGTTTATTAGTAGCCAATAGGGCTCAATTGTAATTTTGTATAAATACCACAATTTGTTTAATAAACTTTACTTTACATTAAATCAACTTCGATCATTTCCAACAAATACCACCATGGCGACAAGAGAGGCCAAGAACCAAGATCACATTGGTGGGTTGTGTTGACCATTGGAAGATCGGTTGTAGTGACCGCTAATTGGTCACATTTTTGAGTTCGCAGTCTAGTATATTTAGATCTATGGTATTATTCAACTGCTTTATTAATAACCTGAGTAAAATGTCCTTTTCCAGCACCGCCGACGAATCTCGCAGCTTCTTCGTCAGTAAACCCCAAATTTCTTTCCTTGTGCCAAGTTCTAACTGCCATTGCTCCAATTGATGGCACCGGCTTGTCGTCTGGACTTCCCATCATAAAATAATTTTGACCGGCGTAGTCATACCTGCCTATATAGACAAGTACAAAACATTAAATAAAATTAATTTTTGAATTTTGATTAAATTACTTACAAGTTCTCCGGTTTCCATCGTGACCAAACTTGCATTGATCAGACCACCTCTGGGCAACTCGTTCGTTTTCTAAGTCCCATGCCTATGTAAACATTGGAAATATTTGTTTAAAGACATTCTTAAATGTTTTTGTAATATTATTACCACGCCAATTCCATCATGTTGCTTGCTGGTTTCAGATCGGGATTTGATCCATTTGCCACAGCCTGTCTGTATTCGTTATGTAGTCGCACAATCTCTATTTTCTCTTCAACCGAAAAACTCGACTGTAATGCACATTTCTTAAAAAAAATAAAAATTATTAAATCGATTAACGTATTTTTAGTTTAGCAGATCCATTGTAAACCTCTCTTTTGAATTTATTCATTGTGTGTTCGTCTCCAAATTGTTTAAAGTCGCAGCACTCGATCGAAAACAAAACGATCAAAACACAAACTAGTTGCACTATTTTCTTGTCTGTTATTAAACAAAAAATTAAATTGAGTAAATATTTCAAAAATTTCGATTTCTCACTTTCATTCATGATCCGCTGAAAACCAAGAAATATTTTAGAGGATTAATTCGGTGTAGACATGTTCCTTGACAAAATGGGCGAAACAAAGCTTTGCTGCCGCACATTCTAACAATTCAATGCAGTTGTATATAATGAAAATCAAAACAGTGGAAAAAATACAAATATTTTTAAAAACGTAATACACTTTTGATTAATAATTCCACACAAGTTGTACAAATTTGTAATTGGAAATATTTAATTCACAAGTAAAACAGAATTGACAACAATATTAGAATAATATATGAATACGTCATACAGTTGACTCTTTGTCCGCCATCTTTGGCCGAATCTGCAAAGCAGTAAACCATTATTACAACTAATCAATATTTGAAGTTATTTATAAACAAATAAAGTGTTTCCACCATTCCAGTGTGTGAATTTACGAGGGGTGTGAGATTCAGTCAAATCTTTGACATCCTTGTCTAGAATCGGTTTTTAATCAAATAAAACAGTAATTAATGACTAAAACATATTTCTAATTGGTTCCTTAATGTCTACAATCTAAAACCATGAGTAAAACTCAATCAAAAAGTCATGACATCTATCCAAAGTAATAATAATTACTAAACCAACCAAGAAATTACATTACATTTATTTGAATCCCGTTCGATTGCATAAAATCCGCACAAAAATCAGCAGATTTTGAGTCGTTTGACATCAATTTTTTTTATGTCCTACCCCTCGGAAATTGACAATTTTTAACTTTTATTTTTGCAGTTATTTTACTCTAAATTATTTGGAATAACTGGTAATGTTTGTAAAATTAAAAATAACTTTCACCTTCACTATCAACTCCTGATGGACTTGCAGTTATTTTTTTGTCGGCATCCGCATTTTCTGTAATAACATTTAAACACAACACAATTAAAAATGCTCATGTACATCAGTTATTTCTATTACTAAGAAATCTTAAACTACCAAAACACCCAAAAAAAACAAGTTAATATTTAAAAAATACGTCTTTTGCGCATAGTCTTTTATTTGTCACTAAATAAACAGAATAAATGATCGTTTCTAAAAAAACGCTTAGAGCATCCAATTATTTTTTTTTTTATAAAGCTAAAACAAAAACACATCAATTTTAACACTTAAATTACTTAACTGCACAAAGCTGAGTAAGTTTTTGAACAGCCACTCGGGCAGGAACTGCAGGGCTTCCCTGCTACATACATTGGTGTGTTTCTATAATTTCCACTAAACGCATAAACAAATGTCTAAAAACGAGTAGAAATTGGTATGTATAACATCAAATTCTGTTACCCCGGTCCATAATTGCACGCTATAACTCTCGAGTACATATTTCCGTCTTTATACATTGTAAAACCACATCCAATAGCTTCCGTTTTGGCCCAGACAACCTACGATAGTATAAGCTGCAATCAATTACCCTGTATTACCATAGGTTTAAACACACAGGACTGCGAACTCATGAACTGTGGGTAAAAAGCCGGCATTTACAGGAAGTGATGCGCCGTAAAACTGCTCTTTTTCTTCTGTCAATGGTTTAGCTGCCTAAAATCAGTACAGACTTCTAAATTCCAAGAATGAGTGAGACAAGATGACAGTGATAGAGGAAGTTGAACAGTTTGAATTACACCCTTGCCACCATTTTATAACAATAACAAATTGTGACTGTGGAGTAACCACCACAAGCCAACATTTGCGGTCTCTTCTGCAGCTCTCTAGCAATAAGTGGAGCAGCAGTCCGATTATGGGCAATCAGACACAGAGACCCAACAAGCACCAGAAGTCGCGTGCACGAGGTTTACACGACGTCCGTAGGTCAGTCTGAAGGTGGCCTGAATCAACGATGAACGGGCGTCATTTTGAGTTCGCAGTCTAGTATATTTTGATCTACGGTATTATTCAATTGATTTGTTAATAACCTGAGTGTAATGTGCTTTTTCAAGATTGCCGTCGAAACTCGCGGCTTCGTTGTCAGTAAACCCCAATTCTCTTTCCTTGTACCAATTTGTAACTGCTTTTGCTCCGATTGACGGCACTGTGTCGTCGTTTGAAGTTCCTTGAATAAAAGCATTTTGACCGACGTATTCATACTTGCCTAAAAAGATAAGTACAAAACATCAAATAAGATTAATTTTTGATTAAATTACTTACAAGTTCTACGCTTTTCATCGTGACCAAACTTGCATTGATCAGTCCATCTCTGGGCAACTCGTTCGATCTCATCGTCCCATGCCTATGTAAACATTGCAAATATTCGTTTAAAGACAATCTTAAATGTTTGTAACATTATTATCTCGCCAATTCCATCATGTTGGTTGCTGATTTTAGATCTGGATCTGATCCCTTTGCCAGATTCTGTCTGTATTCGTTATGTACCCGCAAAATCTCTTTTTTCTCTTCAATCGAAAAACTAGACTTTAATGCACATTTCTTAAAAGAAATAAAAAGTATTAAATTGATTAACGTATTTTTAGTTTAACAAGTCCATTGTAAACCTGTTTTTCGTATTTATTCATTGTGTGTTCGGCTCCATATTGTTTAAAGTCGCAGCATTCGATCGAAGACAAAACGATCAAAACACAAACTAGTTGCACTATTTTCTTGTCTGTTATAAAAAAATATATATATAAATTGGATAAATATTTAAAAAATGTTAATTTCTCACTTTTATTCATAATCCGCTGAAAACCAAGAAATCTTTTAGAAGATTAATTCGGTGTAGGCACGTTGCCTTGACAAATGGGCGAAACAAAGCTTTGCTGCTGCACATACTAACAATGCAATGCAGTTTTAAATGCTGAGACTCAAAACCGAACTGGAAAAAAACTAAAAATAACACCCCAAAAAATGGCATTTTGATTAGTTACGACTTACAGTGTAATTATATTTACAAAAAAATCAGGTATCTCTAGGTCACTCTGTATAAAATCACAAATAAACTCACGGTGGTCCATAATGCGCAGCGCGTAACTTACAGATAGCTATCCCAGAATTCAATGCGCGCAATTATTTGTGGCTATTGGCGGCCATGTTGGATAACAACCACTAATTGGTTTGGATATGGAGTTTAAATCTGACTGCAACACGGAGTCAACTGGAGTGTTTACTCCAATGTCATTGTATATGCCAATATGCATAATTGATGTCGCTGCTTTGCCAGCGCCATCTTGCGGCGATGTATAAAGTCTTGCCTCAATTTTCCAAAATGATGCGTGATGCGACAAGTTACCAATTGTTGTGCTTGTTTTTTTTTATCTTTTAATTGTAAAAAGCGTTGAGTTTTAGTTATTGAATAATAGCCATTTGTGGGCATAGTTTTATGTATAATTTTATGTATATTGCCGGGGCTAATTTACGCCTGAATTACTCCCCTTAAGACAATAAATTGTGCGTATGTTTTAAAAACACCTATTTCGTTCGAAACACAACGCAATGGACCAAGAACTCGGGCCACTTGGCCACTCGTAGGCAAATTACTATTTTGCAAGTTCATCTCTGCTTCTGACTCGCAACAGAAGAATTTTGGTGCCGTGACAAACCGGGCCTTTTGCCATTTTTTCCACGTCATTTGAGAGTTCCACACGTCTCTGCCGCTTTCCTTTTGCGGTGGTCAAGACAGGAGGATTCTGCTGGAGAATTGGTGCTAAGGACTAAGCCAGACGGGCTCTGATGGTCGTCGCACAGGTGTCCGCAGTTATCGCCGTTCGTGGTTCGTTGCCAGACGCTGGAAGCGGTTAACCCTTTCTTTTCCAAGGGAAAAAAAGAAGATTTGTATAAAGTGTATTCAAATCATAGAAATATTATTTGAAACGTAACATATAGTCATTATAGTTGTTTAGACGGTATTATTCTGTGTTACTCTATTATTTTTTGTGGCAACTCGTATTAAGGCTCGGTGAATTAATCATTTATTTTTTTTCCCCCTTTTTCCACCCCCTTTCAAGGAATCTGCTTGACTCAAAACAGAACATGTCGGATCCCGAGGAGGTGGACGAGATGGAGGAAAGCCGTGCTGAGTGGAAGGCCGAGATGCTCGTATTGGAGGATATGTTGAGCTCCTCTTCACTTATGGTGGCGCCAGGGGAAGTCGAAGCTCTCGTGGTCGGAGCGGATGAGCTGAAGAAAGACCTTACAAACAAATTAAATAATTTCAAAGGCAGCATACCTCGGCAGCAATATCTTGACGGGGTCTCGAGGCTCTCTGAGGCGTGTGCGAAGATGGTCTTGTTGAAGGCTAGGTCGCGTGTCATGCAATCGGACCCGGCGTCTTTTGGCGTCGCCACTCAACTGGGTCAGTCCACGTTCACCAATCAGTCTAGGGTTGTGAGACGAGTCAATC
>JAQFXT010002560.1:0-11684 GCA_034683725.1 Strigamia crassipes
AAATTGAATTTTTGAACTTAAAATTGAATTTTTGAACTTAAAATTGAATTTTTGAACTTAAAATTGAATTTTTGAACTTAAAATTGAATTTTTGAACATAAAAATTGAATTTTTGAACATAAAAATTGAATTTTTAAACATAAAAATTGAATTTTTGAACATAAAAATTGAATTTTTGAACATAAAAATTGAATTTTTGAACATAAAAATTGAATTTTTGAACATAATAATTGAATTTTCCAAGCCCCTGGACCAGCCAGTGATTTTACCTGCATAACGTAAGTTCCAGGCAATAAAACGCGCCAAAACTCGCCCAATTTCGTCGTTTTAAAGCCGATATCGCGACTCTCCACCTTCAACTCTGCACCTTCGAGTGGATTCCCATACTCATCCGTCACGAACCCTTTCACGCCTTCCATAAAAAAAAAAAAAATTTCCAAACACTTCTATTTTTATTCCAAATAATTGTTTCATACCTCGATGAACCTCCCCTAGATACACCAGCAACGACTTTCTGTTGTCATTCCAAAAACCCGGCAATTCCGCCGCGTGTGGATATTTACAACACGATAACTCCAACGTTATTTCCATGCATCCATTCCAAACATAATTGTAATCCTGCATTCCCCCTGCAAACGTCCCAATTAGATAACAATTTATACACGGCGCAGTAATAATTTACCTGTCAATGGATACCACGCAGCGCCGTTTGTCGTTCCGTTTGGAAACACCTGCGAATTACGCATACACGGCACGCCGCGAAACATAATCGGATGTGAAAACGAATAAACTTCCGATAAATGCTTGAATACATCGTGATCGGGCGTCAGGTTGGGACTCGATGAAAAAGCTGCAAATACTTGATTTAAATAAAAAAAAAAATTTTATTATTAAAATTTATCAAATTTTTATAAAAATTTTTATAAAAGAAAACTTGTTCGACAGACTCAGAAAGAGAAAAGAAAAAGGATAGAAATAAGGTGTAGAAAGGTGTTTGAAGAAGTGTGTAAGTTGATTGACATGTTTCTTTTTTTTAATGGCACATGCACTGCCACTTACTATTGTGTTGGATAGAATCATAGGGGTAACTGACCACAAAAGCACCCCCGTGTATACTGGCAGAAAGAGTGAACTGGATGTTTTTCAGCCATGTTTGAACAGCGACTGCCTCTGGTTGAGGCGTTTGATCGTTTGTGTTGAAAGGATCAGGAAAGTTGCGGTTTAGATTGAAACCTCGAGAATTGAACCTAGAAATTCAAGAATGACAGAAAAAAAGGTCCAGATAGAGAAATGATAAAAAAAATGATAAAAATGATATTAAAAATGTGGGGAAATTGAGAGAAATGATAAAATTAAAATGGTGCTTTGTGTGTGCTGAGGTTTTTTTTTTTTTTGAGTGACGTTTAGTTTGCCGTGACCACCACCGAGCACTTACATGAGGTGGGCGAATTGTCGTAGGGATAATTGGCAACGAGGGCTCCCCCATGCAGATTGGCAGAAAGGACAAATTGTATTTTTGATAACCAATCGCGCACTGATTTCGTTTCTAACTGCTCTTCTTTCCGGTTTTCTTTGAATAAATCAGGAAAGTTGCGATTGAGATCAAAGCCGCGCGCGTTTCCCCTGAGAACACAAAAAAAAAATTTATGATTTGAGGAATCTCGTAAATTTCAACCCTGACAAAAAAAAAAATATAAATAAATTATTCCATAAAATAAATAAATAAAATGAATTTTTCGCCATTTTTTTTTTTTTTTTTTTTTTTTTTTCTATTTCTTCACCTTCCAACGGTCCCTTGACAATTCCCTTCAATGGCCGTCTCGAAACCGTCAGGATTCATCGACGGCATTAAATGGATTCGTGTGTTATCAACCAAATGTCGAACGTAATCATCTTGCGGGTAATTTGTCACTAAATAAGCCGCTAATTGTAGCAAAAGTTCACGACCAACAGCCTGAAAAGAGTGAAAACGGTGAATTTTTAAGCATAAAATTTATTTTTTCAGTGTTGGGAAAGTTACGTTTATTTAATATAAACTAGTTACCGTTACATCGCAATTATTGGTTTATTTTATTCCTGCCTTTTTTTTAATTTTTGGTAGAAAAAAACTAAATGGCCCGAACTCTGAGGAGTCACGAGCCGGGAGTTGAACTCAGATCCCCGTTTGCCGGACGGATGCTCTTCCACTTAAGCTACCTGGGACTCCAACACAATCGGGCACTGTACCGTATTACATTTTTCCGTCACACCCGAAGGGGTCGCCAATCGCAAAAATCGTGTAGAGATCTTGAAATCCTGTTGAAATCCTGAAGATTTCAGGATTTCAGAAGAATTTTCCAGGATTTCAGAAGGATTTCAGAAAGATTTCTCAGGATTTCAGGCAGATTTCTTAAAGATTTTGATCAATTTTATAGATTTCCAAGATTTCCAAGATTTCTAAGACTTCCGGGATTTCAGAGATTTGCTAAAGATCTGAGGGATTTGCTGTGGTTTGAAGATTTCAGGTCGATTTATTTATAGATTTTGATTGATTTTGCTACAAATTTTGAAACAATTTAGAAGATTTCGTGGATATTTAGGATTTCCAGAGGATTTTTAGGAATTCTAGAGGATTTCCAGGATTTCCAGGATTTCTAGAGAATTTCTAGAGGATTTCCAGGATTTCTAGAGAATTTCTAGAGAATTTCTAGAGGATTTCTAGGATTTCCAGGATTTCCAGGATTTCTAGAGAATTTCTAGAATTTCCAAGATTTCTAGGATTTCCAAGATTTCTAGGATTTCCAAGATTTCTAGGATTTCCAAGATTTCTAGGATTTCTAGAGAATTTCTAAAGGATTTCCAGGATTTCCAGGATTTCTAGAGAATTTCTAGAGGATTTCTAGGATTTCCAGGATTTCCAGGATTTCTAGAGAATTTCTAGAGGATTTCCAGGATTTCCAGGATTTCTAGAGAATTTCTAGAGGATTTCTAGGATTTCCAGGATTTCTAGAGAATTTCTAGAGGATTTCTAGGATTTCCAGGATTTCTAGAGAATTTCTAGAGGATTTCTAGGATTTCCAAGACTTCTAGGATTTCCAAGATTTTTAGGATTTCCAAGATTTCCAAGATTTCTAGGATTTCTTGGATTTCTAGGGTTTCTGGGATTTCTTGGATTTCTTGGATCTCTAGGATTTTGAAATCCAAAATCTTAGCCCTTACGAGATTTCCAGCATTGGCAACCCCCTCGACCATACCGGACTTGTCCTTAAACGGACACAAGCCTCATCAAACTCTACACCTCAACCACGCGGGATGTTAATAACAATCCTTCATCATTTCAGGAATTCCAGGTTTTATACAGCAATTATTGCTTTATTTTATTCCTGCCGTTTTTAATTTTTTGATGGTAAAAACGAAAAAATAAAACCTAAATTTCCTGCAATGACGAAGTATTATTAGTTACCGTAACAGTTACTCATCAGGATAACTAGTTGCTACGAAAATTACTTTAAAAAAAAAATAGTAACTCATTACTGGTACAGTTACTCAGAAAAAGTAACTAATTACCGGTAACGTCGTTACTGTAACTCGTTACTTCCCAAGACTGATTTATTTAAAAATAAAAAATAAATTATTTATACCTCGTTTCCGTGCATATTGGCCACGTATTTCACATTTGGCATCCCCTTCACGTGGTGGTGAGGGTATTTCGACACGACAATCACCCATAAATCACGACCTGTAATTAAAAGAAATAAAAATGTAAATAAAAGGCGTCGAGGGAGAGTGGCGATCAATTGGAGCCACCTAGTGCTGAACCGAGTAAACTCAAACAGATCACGTTCACGGTCAATGACCGACCCTGAAATATTTATCACCCCCTGTACTCCGGGGGAAACCGAATAAACATTCTTCCTAAGGTTAAGGTTCTTTCAAAAGGGGATTTTAAAAAACAAAAAATTTTATCCCAACTTTAATAGAAATTTTTTTATTAAATGCACAAACATTAATATACACAAACATTAATTCGAATAAATAAATAAATAAATAAACAAACGACGTCCACAAACAAAACGTATCTTTATATCACGCCCGGTCGTCACAAAATGGTGTCTGCAAAAATAATCGACCAAATAAAATATATATATATAGATAAAATTGGATGTTTCTCTGAAAAAGAAATTAATTTTATTTTCTCGGACCTAAGAAACGATCAAATCAGTAAGTTAAATGCTTTCCGGGAAGCGGAGTCCATTTTGGCAAAACGCCCTCTCTTGACTTTTTTAAAAAAAAAAAGAAAAAAAGAAAAATACAGATAAATCAATTTTTCTTTTTTAAATATTTGTTTTTACCTTGCACGGATTTGCCAATGGAATAGATGGACGTGAGATTGGGATAGGCTCGATTTAAATCGAACAGGACATTTGTCATGTCATCGTATCTGTGATAATTCCAGTCCACTTGAAACCCTCTCACGTATTGGATCGCAGTCAAATAGACATAAACAAAGGTAACCACCAGCATCGACACATACCAATAAGCTGATTTCATACTCGCCTGCAAAATGCCAATAAAAACCATCAATAAAAAAATTTTTTCTTGAAATTTCACACTTAATAACACTTAATTATTTAACAATAATCTCAATTTCCCCAAAATCAACAATTATCTCGACTAAAACGAAGAAAACTGTAATTAGATCGCATCTCTTTACAGGTATTTATCCTTGTGTCATTTTTCTCGGCCAAATTTAACCCCAAACTAAAAATACAAACCGGGCCAAATTAACTAACAAAAACTCAAAGAAAAAAATCTTACCTTTTATAACTAGTGCACAATAAATAAATAAATAAATAAATATGGAAAATTGTGATTTTAAGGGGGTGGGAAGGGCAAAAAAAGGCAAAAATCGAGCTTTTGGTCGACAGCAGTGAGTCTAAACTCACTTGACTCGAGTCGAGTTGAAAACGAGGCTTTTGGCCTTGGCCCTGGTGATTGGTCGTTTGAGTTAGCGTGCGCTTCGGGCCAAGGAAGAACGAGAAGGGAGAACGTTCAGCGCACAATTGTCAGACCCGGAAGTGGCCTAGGGCAACCAGACGCTTCTTTTCATAACGGAACTTGTTTTTCCTTGACCCAAGTGAAAAGCATGACGGCGGAATCGCTCTACTTGTAGATAAAGGACAAGAGTCGCATTCGACGCCATCTTTGCTATTGTTTTCTCGCGTGTTCGCGAGTAATAAAAATTCAATCGGTTGGCTCCGTTTCGCCACCCAATTGTTATCAAATACAAACAATGGCGGAGAAATATTTTTAATTTACTGATCCGATTTGTTCGTTACCGCGGTGACGTCACTCGACATCCTCAAAATGGCGGCTCGTTAGTTTGAACTTTGAACCAGATTCCGCTAAGGTAAGTTGGTTTTTTTTTCTTTCCAATGAGAAAACGTTGCGTAACTAATGTTACGTTAATCGCATCCATAGCGTAACGACCGTGACCTTATTATTTGATAACAATCGGTCAGGATTATACGGTAATAACGAAATGATGTGACAATGTGTACTTTTAGGTGCTTTAATCGGCCATTAATGCGGGTTTAATGGCTGTCAAGTGACGTCACGATCACGTTCCGAATTTCCCACGGGAGTCGTCGAAGGGTATTTATTATTTACGCATAATTTAATTAATTCCAGGAAAATTATCACGAATGAACATCCTTTAAGGTGGTGTTGATAACCCAGATCAGCAGATAAAAACAACTAATGAGAAGGGAAGGAAAAAAAAAAAAAAAAAAAAAAAAAATGAAATTCCGGTTTTCAATTTTTTTCATTTTTTTCCATTCTTTTTCTTAATTAAAACATTAAAGATTGAATGTTTTTCTAGTTCAAGGTTGTTTGATGATGACTTACCAAGAAATCAAACGTAAAAAATAACTTTTTAAGACATTATCAGTCCACTTTAATCAAGAAAATGGCATTTTTTTTTCTGTATAGTAAAAAGAAATTGCCATTAGTCATCCTAAGACATAAAAAAGAAAATGTGTTGCGTGACTCGTTTGATGTTGAATGGATTTAAAATGACAGAAAATTTTATCCGTATTTTTTTTCTTTCTTTTCCGTATAAATTAAAGAAGAAATCGGAGAAAATTTCTCTTTTCCTGCTACCTACATTAAGGAAAAGAGGTCAAACCGCCATACGAGACCAAACCGACGTCAATTTCGATGGGGGAATAAATAAATGAGTAAATGACACGATTAACCCACTTTTCTTGGCGAGAAATGTTGGGGGAAAAAATGTATTTTTAACGTATAGATGTGAGTGGACACTTTGTTACTTACCCCCATGTTGAAGTTAGTTTTGGACGCGATTTGCTCGTTGTCAGTCTCACGACATTCTGTAGTGTGGTTGTTGGTCGCGTTGCGTATTTTTTGTGCTTACGATACGTAATTAGTCGTTTATAGGGGCGGCAATGGAGTTGGGGCGGGCGGTTTGTCGATTTTCCAGCTCCAATCACAGTTCGCCTTAAATGTCACTTCCGTTCTCGATTTTTCTCCATATAGAGTAAGAAAGGTTTTTAGCGCTTAGCGAGATTCTCGCTAGATGGCGAGTAGTGTTTGTATTGGATTTGAATTAAACGAATCAATTATTTGGTTAGTTAGTTGGATTTTGAGAGGAAATTGGACGTTTTTTAAATTATTTTTAAATTTTATTTAATTTTTTTTATTTAAAAAACAAAAAAAAATTAATTTTTTTTTTTTTTTTTAAATAATTTTTTTTTTGTGCAATTCGGCTTTAATTTCGTGACGAATGGGTTGCTGGATGCTCAATTTGTTAGTTAACGATGTGTCATTCAGTTAATGACGATAGGAAATAAAAATAACTAGTTATTGGCTGTAAGGTTGCACCGTCTGCGAGGGAAGGAGACGGGAGGGCTTCACTGCTAACTACACGTTGTAACAGGGAAACAATTTCAATGCACAGGCGGTGTTTTTCTCATTTCTTCCTCAACAACAAAAAAAAATTCTCAGGTCTGTGAAAAACAAATCCAAAAAATATATATATATATATATGTATGTATATATATAAAAGAAAACCTAAATTAAAAAAAAAATTAAAAAATATTTTTAAGTTAAATAACCGTAATTAACTCGTTTCATATGGCGAAATTGACGGAATAAAAAATTGAGAAATAAAAGAAGAGAGGTAGAGGGCGGTTTTCTTTTAATCTCGTCTCTATGGCAACCAACTGTGACGCGGATTAGGCAGTTTTCTATTTGCACCCCGCGCATCTGTGCAGAAACACGCGTTTCGAACCCGATCCGATGCCACTCCATCGCCTGAACGCGACGATGCTAGCCGACCCCCACACGTCGTCCGACATCGGATTGACGTCGCTCGTGCTCATCGTGGACGTGACGATTTTGTTGACGGCTTTTTTGCTGGGAAGTTTCTTCAACGCGGCTTTCGTTGCGAGTGTCCGACGCAACCGACGGCTGTGGACGCTGACGAACGGACTTTTGTCGTGCGAGGCCGTGGTGAACGTCCTGGTGATCGGCGTGGCCGTTTCGATACACACGACGGCGATTTTGCGCCATCCGTTGCGCTTGTCCGACTCGGTTTGCTTGTTGCACGATTTGTTTCATTTCGGAGGACACGTTTTATCCTCGGGAATTCACTCTGTCGTGGCCTACCTCAAGTACTTGACAGTTTGTTGCAGTAAGTTACCACTTTTTAATACGGGCAATTCACGCTTGGGACTTGGGCCACCTTGTGGTTGATGTTCAAAAATTTTCAATTCGGTGCCTGAAAAATGACATTTCTCTTACTTTTGGCCGTTTATGAGCAAGGCCTGAATTAACCCTGAATAAATCCTTTAGAGGCCCCTAGGCAGTCGAAATCTTGGGGCTCCTCCATCGCATTTGATATCTTCATTTGTGACGCACCAACTCGCAGAAAGCTTCGTTTTTGAAGTTTTCTTCTGCACGAGGACCCTTAAAAGGCGTGGGGCCCCTAGTGCCTATTTGATAATCTGGCCCTGGCTAACCCATACTTACAAAAAAAAGGTGGTTTGAGGGCTTGGTGGTGCCCCCTCCTCCAAAAATGCCACCTAGTGTGCGTGGGGTGCGCCTCTGACACTCTAACTCTTCCTAATCCACAGTGGAATTAGGCTGTTTTGGGTTTAGCACCCCCTAGTTTAGCACCCCTTCAGTTTAGCGCCTTTCTTTCCAGTATCCCATACTGAATGTGCAATTCTAACTTAGTGTAGAACATTTAAACAGGCGGGCGGCGCAATAACGGGTAAGGGCACTAATTTGAATTTTGCTGTGGCCCCCACATTAGATGTCTGTAGGTAGTTGGCATTTTTTGCGATTTTTGGGCCGTTAATTCCCCATTTAACTATAGCTTTCAGTGCAGTTGCATTCAATGTTTACCAAGAAATTAAGGGCATTTAGTCCCGGAGGATGAGACCTACATTCTACTTAAAGTGACCTTTCTTCTGTCTTCTGTCTTGTAGAACGTTTAGTCAATGATAAGTGACTCGCGTGAAAGTAAGAAGTGGATTGAATTAGCTTCGTCAAATTCAATTTCGAGTTGAATTAAGTTAAGTTATGTTAAATTTGCAAGTGCCCGGTGTTAAATTGGCTTTCTCGCCAACACAGTACAATTTCTTAGCGGGGACGCGTAATAAGCGCGAAAAGAATAAGCGCGAATGCTGTTCGCGCTTAATCCTTGATTGCCGAGTGTAACAAACTTGAATAAGCGCGAAAACCGAATTTCGCACTTCACGTAGCCGGACTAAGCGCGAAAACCGAAATTTGTATTTTTCGCATCTGGATTAAGCGCGAAAACCAAATTTCGCGCTTCGGAATAAGCGCGAATGTGTGCCCAATACATTGAAAAAAACTAACAAGGTGAGGTCGGGGGGATCAACCCCATCTTGTTAGGCATTGTTAGGATTAAGCGCGAAAACGAAATGATGAAGCTGACACATCAGGAATAAGCGCGAAAATGGAATAAGCGCTTAACACAATAGGAATAAGCGCGAAAAGCACGTTTTCGCGCTTATTCCATTCGCACTTGGTCCTACGCCCCACATTCCGAAAGTAGCGTTTCAGTCGTTTTAACCGGGTCGTGTTCATCCGAATGATGTCACATCCGGAAAAAGTCATTTGGGTCGCATTGAGCCGGGTCCGCATTTGTGGAACTCTAATCAACAAATAATCTGCTCCTGCTGCTTACGGGCCCACGGCCAATATTAGAAAAGTAAAACAATCGCTAACGCCTCTATTCTGGCGGGTCCTTTAGCGGTGCTTACCTTGCTTATTGCTTAGCATGCTCAGTTAAAATGTACAATGCAGCAACTTGAATGTTGTCGGTTTCTATAGTTGGCATTACGCCGCCGGCTAAAGCGCTTTCCTGAAATGCAGAGAAGCTTAACTTGAACTGGAACTACCGATAGGTGAAAGCGGTAAAAGATTGAAGATCCAATACCTTAAAGAGGTGGATATCTAACTTTATTATCTGCAAAGTAAAGAAAAATCAATGTTCTATCTTTAAAGGGAAAAATGGACTGTAGTTTCTCCTTAACTCACACAGAGCACTTAGTGTCCACAGAATGTTCCATGGACATCTCAACGACTTTGGTCCTCCGGGAGGTCTGTCAGATGTCTGTATCTGGACCTGGTGAAGATATTTACAAAACAAAATCAGGAAATGGATCTCTTGAAATTAAATAGACCATAAAAGGAATTTTATTGATCTTATAATTGTTTTATAATTAGACTTTGTGCTGTAAAATGTTGTTCTTGCATTAAAATTTCACACTCATAAATGCTTTAAACTTGTGTTGTTTATTTTTAATGGCTGAATTTCTAACATGACAAATTTGACTTTATTTTTATTTTAGTAGGATAAAGAATGAATTTTATATAATTGTGACACTAGTATGGTAATACATCAAAATTTATTTAATACACAGTTTGCGCTGTTTACTTTTCCCTTACAATTAGAGCAATTTTTACACTATATTTAGTGTAAGGTAAACTTTTTCTTTAACTGTTATAAAAGTTTTGTTACACTATAGTTATACCATAGACTTAAATACACTGGACTGCGCACTCATGAATTGTGTGTGTTTAGCTGTTTATATTTTTTTATCCATTCAAATGTTGTTTTAATCCATTTACTGTTGCATGTAATTGGTTACAAAAAATTGAATGTAAAAATAAAAATTATTTACAATTTACAAAATAAAATTGAATTCAGTGCAAGAATGTTGAAACAGGAAGTGAGGAGCAGCTCGTTACGTCACTTTCCCTCAACGATTCTTCCAACTCATTTAGCATAGGCGCCATTATGAGTGCGCAGTCCATTGTATTTAGGTCTATGGTTAAACCATGTGATTGATCCTGCGACAGGTTTGGTTGCAGTTTGGGCCCAAACTGCATCCGAACCTCAAACTGCATCCGAACCGACCGAAACCCAAGCTTAGAATTCACATTTAATTCTAGCGGGAAATAGTAAATGGCGACAAATTCAAGCAGTCGCCATTTGCAAAATCACCAGATTGGCTGCGCTATTTCAAGTTATACTGTAAGCTCTGTTAGAATTTATGACTTTTCCACTAAATCTATAAGCATAACGAGGGTTTTTTTAAGGGAAAAGTATATGGTGCAAACTGTATTATTTGTCATAAAGAAATTTTATAACAAACATTTTAATGAAATAAAATTAAAATAATAAAAAAAAGTAATTTGCTGCAAATTCCACAAACCACAACATTAAAATCACAGCATTTAATACCAACAAGCAATAATTAACACATAAACAGCAGCCAAAACTGGCTATGGTGTATGTTCTATATGGCAGTGGTTCTGCTTTCAGTTACGGTGCATTGTTGGTATGTGAAAGATCCAAGCTGAAGTAGTTGTGTGGGAATAATAGTGCAAGTTGGGTGTGTGTGGGTTTTTGTGCCCCATAATCCCTCCTTTTCATGTCATCTGTGTTAGGTGGAGAATGGTGCCAGGCAGATGGTGTGGAGCAGCTGGTCATCCATGTTTGGATAATGAGGCTTTGCAAATTTATATTTCATCTCTTAATTAAGGTGGTAAATCCCAATCACCTTTTGCTTTTAATGTACTGGTTATTATTTAATCTGGGACATATGTAATGGTGTATAATAGAATTTTTTTTTTGGGGAGATTAAGTGCTTGTTTGTATTATTTATCACTGAGATTATAATTTTATGGGTTAGTGGCTCTTTAAAGGGGTTTGTTGGACATTTTTGTTGTGAGAAAAAAATTTAACTTTTGTAATAAAAAGTGCTGTTTGGTGGTAATGTGTGTAAATGTGAAGTTGGTTGCATAATTATGTCGTTATTTGAAATGGGTGTGATGTTTTAAGGTAATTTTCTAAATTAGTGAGAAATAATTTAGTTTGACCACATGCGAATGTGATTAAAGTAACGCACTGAATAGCCCGGGCGTTTAAACTGGTTAAAGGTTCTTCTCCGGAGTTTAATTAGATTTTTTTTAAAGAGTTTTATGTGCATAAATGCAAGTTTAGATTAAAAATGCATGTTTTAGGCATAAAAATGCACATTTTAGGCAAAAAATGCACATTTTAGGCGTAAAATGCACATTTTAGGCGTAAAATGCACATTTTAGGCGTAAAATGCACATTTTAGGCGTAAAATGCACATTTTAGG
>JAQFXT010002561.1:0-11683 GCA_034683725.1 Strigamia crassipes
GCCCCGGCTTTGGCGCCGGCAAATATACCTGTGTGTGTTCCTTCTCCTATTGTTGTTGTTCCTCCTCCTGCTGCAAACGTTCCTCAACCTAATTTACCTGCCCTTCAACGGCATAATACGCGCCCGCAGCGCAATCCTAAACCCACTAGTTATTACGGCTTCGACTCGTAATGTATTGTGTAATTATCAGGAGACTTGGTTTCTTGGTGTAAAATTGAAATGTGAATTTTATTATCTAATTGTTTACATTTATTTGTTTCATGTTAAATTTAGAAACTTAAATCATTGTTAGTTTAAATTTAGTAATTTTGGAATGTTCACTCCGTGTCTTGCGAGAGTTTGTGTTTCTTTTAAATTGATTCCATCAATTGAGGGAATACTGGAGTGTCTTCTCCACATTGCTTGGTTAAAAATAACTGTAATCTCATGACGCTGACTGCTACGTCAGCGCCACCTATACGGAATAAATTGACTTAGTTTACCTACTCTTACTCAAGATGGCTGCTACTTCCAAGATGCTAATTTGGACATTAGCATAAAGTTCTTAGAATACTTTAGTTAGGTATAGTTTACTTCACAAATTTAAATACGTGGTACATAACATTTAAACTTTTTAAATAAGGTGAAGCATCATGTCAGAGCAAACAATCAAACATTTAAATTGAATGAAATTGAGTTGTTGCTCTAAGAAGGTATCAGTAAAGTTACTACTGATAACTAGGCAAATTCTGTTAAGCACATAATAGAAACAGTGAGTAGTACTGACAGTAATTAATAAATATCTAAAACCAGTTTGTGATAATTTTTTGCGATTTCTTGCACGAAAACAAATTTTGGACTTTGGATGAAGTGGAACCATTGATAATAAATTTAAATTTTGATGATTCAACCTCAGAAAGTATAGATGAAGAAAATTTGTATTTAGAAATTAATGTTTAATGTTATAATTCAACATTACTTGCTTTGAAATAATTTATCGTGTAAATAGAAATTACCGTAAAAATAACATGGCCATGATGTTGGGCAGCTGAAACACGATAGAAATTAATTTATTTGCTAACTAAACAGAACACGTTATTAGTTACCTTTAGATGTCAGGATTTCCGTCTTTTTATAGAAGCAGTGAAAACATGCTCCATGAGCACTTCAGAGTAATTAAATTTGTGACGATGTCGACCTGGAGTAGGTATTTTGGGGGAAATATTACTTCAGGGGGTTAAGTTCACAAGATCAAAACCTCAACCAGACAATTTAACCAAAAGCTGAAATATTAGGCTTGTGCAAGTGTGAATGAGATAAATAAATAATGACTACAATATAACCAGAACATACATATATACATTTTATTGTCTGAAGGGGATTAATTCTTGCGTGAATTATCTTCGGCAATTTTCTTAAAGATTATACAATTACTAGACCGACAAATGGCTATTTCAATAATATCTAACACTAACAAAGTTTAGAGTTTAACAATTCGGGAAAACGTATTGCGTATCGGTCGCATCGCATCACATCGCATCGCATCGGGTTTGTTGCTTTATTGCCATCCTTCATCATTTTCGGGTCCTCGTGGTTTCTTTGTGTTGCATTCCTGGCTGACATCTTGAATCTTTACGATTCGGGGAGTTTTTGGTCGGCTTTTTAGCATCGCCACAATACCATTACCATCTGGTAATGGAATTTCTTGTGCTGGTAAATCTAATCTATTCATATTGAATTATCGAAATTCTGCTCTAGTAAATCGATTCCGATTTGACATGCAATTTTATGTTTCGTTCTTTAGATCTATTCAGATCTAAGTTCTGTAAATGTTTATTTAATTTTTTTGAATCGAATAAACGCGATCCAAAAATAAATCTATTCAGATTTATTAAATACTTACCATTTGAATTCTGTCAATAAATAGTTAGTTGGAGTGGGAGCTCGTTGCAGTCGGCGACTTAGGAAAAGAGAACCTGTCTCAATTCCGATCCACTTATTTGGCTAACTTGATCGCTTTAACTCTCGCGTTGAAGAGAAGGGTCTGACTTACGACTTCGCAATTAACACGTTTGGAAAAAACACATGAACATAGTTGTTAAGCATCATAATCATTTATTCTTGAAAAACATTTCAAAAAAATTTTAATAGTAGTTTTGAGACATTGAAGTGATAATTGGTATAATCAAGTTTTCAATTCTTTTGACACGTGCACCGTGTTTGTGATGATTTATTCACACTGTCATTAATTTCCTGAAACTTCTCCACCAAACACAATATCAATACACCAGTTTCACTCTGCAGTGCGACTACGAACAGACAGTAAAGACCCGAGTGCGACAGTTCCATACAACAACCACAAAACTGTAAGTACAGTAACCCATACAAATTGAAATAAGATTGCATAATAGCAGTTATTTATGTTCATTAAACCAAGTACAAAATAAAGTGGGATGACGAGTTAACGATTCCAAGTGAACTCATCACTCGTGCACCTTATATCGCGCTGCCTCTATTTCTTATAAAATAAGAAAAATGAATCCAGTAAAGTGGTTCAATTTTGGTTTAATTTTAAAAAATATTTATTATACTGTATATTCTAAGTTTGTTCAGTCATTTGTTGACTCTTCAATTTTATGTACAATCGTGGTCACATAAAATGTTTATGCAAATTTTCTTAACCAATCTCGTTGGCTCGGATTACCATTCACATTTTAATGCTAACCATAGCCAACTTAGTTGACCAAGGTATGTATGAACATTTTATGTGACCACAATTGTACTCACGACGTATGAAACTGAGTCAAGAAAATGTTTTGGGTTTTAGGGAAAAATTTACCCACAATTCAAAGTGTTTTGCTAATGCACTTTTTATTTTATATTTTTTCACAGCAAATTTTATTGTTGTGAGTTCTGTTGTTGCTCGAAATGGAAATCCACTTACAAATTTTTGCACTTTTCCTGCTGTTTGCTGTCCATTTAAAGCATTCTGTTTTGTGCTTTTTTAATGCGTTTTCCCAATACTTTTTTTTGGAGTTTTTGTGCATTTTCCCAGATTTTTTGGCATTATTAAGCGTTTTTATTTTTTTTTTGGTGTTTTGTGGAATTTTTTATATTTTTTGCATTTTTATGTACTCTTTCAATTTTTTTGCACATTTGTGCATCTTTTCCTAATTTTTGCATTTTTTTGGCGGTTTGTATTGTTGCAACGTCGCTGTTAGGTCACGCACATTGTTGTGTCGTATGTGTGACTGTTCGTATTTCTGTTGTATCTGATTGTTCAAATGCTCGGTATTATTCTTCCAATCCGGTGATAACAAAGACATAGAACGAAAGCAGTTCTATGTCAAAACAATATTATAAAAAAAAATTTATAAAATCGACTGTATTGAATGAACTAGGAGATGACCACAAAAATAAAAATCTTTAAATGGGTCGCGCATGAATGAAGGTTGAGAAACACCAGTTCACACAAAAATGTCACTAAATGTTGGAGAAAAGACATAAACATAGTCATTAGACATCGTTTTCATTTTTGTATTTTAACAGTTGACTTTCAGACACTGAAATGATAATTGGTGATAATCAAGTTTTCAAGTCTTTTGACGTGTGCATCATGTAGATAATGATAATTTATTCACACTGTCATTGATTTTTTTACAACTGCTGCACCGAGCTTAATATTGATTCACCAGTTTCACGCAGCAGTGTGAGTACGCACAGTTTGAAAAACCCGAGCACTACAATTCCACAAAAAATAACTACGAAACTGTAGGTACATTAACCCAACCAAATATACTCGATAACAATAATTAGTCTACATTAAAGCAAGTACAGGTACACAAAATCAACTGGCACTGCCTCTCATGCTGGCTCATTCCATTGAACTATAGTTTTGCCAAATCAATATGAAAACCGTAATATCTATTATGTAAAAGTGACTTTTAGTCAGTCTAAGGCCATTGGCCTTACATCTTGTCAATTCACGGTTTTACAACCTATTAATTAGTCTACTACATGGAAAGACGTTGATGTCGAAACCTCGACATTTATTCAGTGCAATTTACATTGACTATTAAGGCAAGAAACCTCCCCCTCCTTGTTCAATGGGTGGAAACTGTTTTGCCTTTGTAATGGTAGACGAGGCGAGTTGATGGTTGGATGTGCGCCTAACAGAGAACTTTAATATAGTCACCGCTGTTGACCAAATTAAATCATTTTGCCAGAGATGGGCATTTCCAAAAACCAACATCAGCAATAACGCGCCTGCTTTTCGTTCTGCTGAATTTTGGGCAAGATGTCAACAACATGGGAGCAGTTAATCGCTATACTGCTGTTTACCACTCTCAAGGGAATTTAGCTGAGCGACTGAATCATTCGCTTAAAAACTGCATACGGGTACATTGAGATCACAATCGGTGGGACCGGTTTATTGGCTATTTTGTCCTCCTGACCTTGACCTTAAGGGACACCGATTGCCGCCCTGACCAACTGCAACCAGGTGGAGTGGCCTTTGGGAAGTGGTAAGTTAATCACTGGCGACAGGGCGGAAGCGGAAGTATCTGCTACGAGGTCTTCACGATTTCAAGAAGGTAGTCTTACAACGACTGGCAACATGGTTGGTTCATCTCCGACCATGTTCTGTCCATGTGTCCAAGACGTGGCTTGGAACAGTCAATGAAGTTTGGTAACGTCCGGCACACACGGTGATTGACTTTGCCGCCCTCGTGGTTCCCTACAACTGCGTGGTCGGTGATTGGCGTGGGTTGGGTCATGAAAACATGGCCCAAGTTAAGAAGACTGTCGCAATACTTGCTATAAATTGTAATTTGAATTTGCAAAATGCAGTGGAAGCTTATATTAAAACAAGCATTGCAAGCACTAATATCCTGTGAAAACCTAGACATATACAGTTCTTGAAAACCCATGGACTATATGGAAACATGGCCCAAGTTAAGAAGACGCCATCTGAAACTAACCCCTTAAACACTTATACTTGAAAAATTGGTATTACTCAGTGGTGTTTATAATGATTAATAAAGATGTATGAGAATCCAGGACTCTCAGTCCTATTAATAATACTAATGCACACTCCACCTGGCAAGAATTTATAAAATAATTTGTATTTGTATTTTTGATGCTTACCGATGTTCCGTTTATTGTAATATACAATGACAAATTGTAATAAAATAATTATTCTAATTCCAATTAGCAATATTTCAACATCATGGACGGACACAAATCGCACCGAACGTTCAACCGAATTCAACAACTCAGAAAAAGAAAACTGCAGCACATTGTTGGCAATATCGTGGTGGAACAATCGGATGTACCAGCATTCGTCAAATCTCTAAAAAATATTTCAGAAAAGAAGAAGCGCACTTCTTTTGTTTTTATTGCATTGCTCATTATAAATGTCGTAGTTTGCGCTTACCAAGCTGCGGATCGTATATTGCATTACTTGGATGAACCAACGGCAGTTGATGCGTACTTAATTGAAACAGCCTACGGTCTGTTCCCATATGTTTATATTTTCCCACTAACAACCCAGGAATTTGATGATTATGATGCAAAAATGACTGACAATAAGAAGAAAATCACACCTTGTGGTGTTTTCAGAGACTACTTTCATTACTCAAAACGATACAACAATTTTGATGTAGTGAAATATATGAGCATAACTAGCTACATAACTGATGCGCACTTTGCAATGGTAAAGCTCCGTTTCTCTTTTTATCATTTTTACCAATGAATGAGCAAATCTTTTCAGAAAAAATCACGCATTAATCTGACAATTCAAAATTACGATTCAATTATGCAGCCAACTGTTCAACTTTCAACTTGTAAGTAAAAATATCACCAAAAATCACACACATTTTCATCATTTAAAAAAAAAATATTTATCTGTAGCGTTGCGGCTCCCATACGGAAATTCTAATTACAAGATGATTATCAAAATAAAATTTCCAGAACAATGCTTACTTTTTAAGGTATGTTGTTAATGTTTGTTAAAATTCTACAATTTTTTGTCTAGTAGCGAGTAAACTCTACTTATCCAGAGGATCCACCTATTTTCATTGGTCAGCTGGCAAATTATTGCTGGCAAACAAAAAAAAAGTTCAAATAACATGTTGGTTTTATGAAAAGAGGGCGCTGATCACATTCTAGCTCTCCAGCTTAACAACCAACTCAATTTGAGCAGCCATGTCGGATGCTAAGGCGAGCTCATTTCTTCTCTTATTATTGGCTGAGATGAGCACCTGATTATCGCAGATTATTGCCTGTGCGCTGCATTTAAAAAACATCTACATGTCTCAATGTGCACCTTCTTTGAGAATTTGCCACTAGCTTGATAATGTTCCCTGGTGCTTTGACGACCAATGAGAACGGCATAACAAAACGACCATCGTTCGTCTGACCAACCCCAAAGCGCGTAACAAACCCCATTTGCTCTTCGGATTGGTGGCTGTAGGTGACTGCATTCACCATTTTGATAATGCACGCCTGTTCTTTGCGCCATCTGTTGTGAGTTTTCACAACCAAAATACAAATAGCATTTTAATCCCATTCGAACTCTTCATGGACGTTTCTCCAATTTTCTATTGGTAAATTCTCTCATAAAATACACCTCGTGCTTGATAATTATCAAATTTAGATCAGCACTCATATTTTTGTCAGATAAAATTCATGCAGATCTAATTATTTGACCATTAGTTGGTGAGCTCGGTATATTACTACTGATAATTAATAAAGTGATTTTAATGACATTAATGGCGTTCTTAAAGTGACAAACAATTAACTAGAACCATAGGCCTTTTGATCAAACGATCATCTTTGGTTGTTTTGACCACTGAAGGTGATCATTTGATGGGAAGGCCTAAGGTTTTAGTTAATTATTTTTAAATTTAAAAGTGTCATTAATGTTATCAAAATCACTTTATTAGCTACGTATAAAGTCATTTAGTCTGGCTTATCTAACTCAAAGCAGTCTATCGCATATTTTAATGATCCATTTGATCCTGCACACAAAAAGTGTTTTACATTGAAAACAAAAAAAATGCTTAAACTGTGGTCTAAGCTTTGTTTCAAAAAACATATGACAAACTCCCATTGGTTGGGCATATCACAAGCTCAAGGATGCATGTAAACTAATCGTGTGATCTTTCTCAACCAATAAGAAAGAACTAAATTTAAAAATGGCAGTTTAATATTCATTAAAATATGAAATTATGAAACTATGAATATGGAATTAGTAACCACTCACAAATCAAAATAAACATAAATACCCAGACCTGACTAACAGATCAGGAATGGTTCTAAAAATTGCCAGTGCAATCCCTATAGCCCAGAGGTCGGCAACCTGCGACGTCCTCCCCGTTTGTCCATTGTAGATTTTGTTGAATTTTTCACACAGTATGCCTTATACACCTACTCCTACGATGTTGATTTTTGGTGTCGGTAGTTGCGTGCGATTCAAAATGGTTCCTCTGTTATGTTTGGTGATTGCTCCTCGATGCTCAAATGCCCTGCTAATTTTCGACGTGATAGGAGTAGGTGTATACGGCATACCGTGTGAAAAATGCAACAAAATCTACAATGGACAAACGGGGAGGATGTTGGAACTCAAAATGAAGGAACACGCAAGAATGATAGAGACAAAAAAATGAGAATAGTGCCCTGGTTCAACATATAATCGAAACCAAAGGCACACACTCATTTAATCTATCCAAGTCCTTCATGATCGAGTCCGAATCCAACAAAACACTTTGAGAAAGCAGGGAAAGCCTTCACATCAATAGAATGATAAGTGAGGGCAAGTACCTTAATGAAAACAGGGGTGCAAGGGATACAAAGTGGTGTTATACCACTTTGTACCCAGACCAAGCCCTGGATTTCAAATCTAAAGTCACACAGGCGGAGGAGGCGAAAAAAGAAGGTAAAGTAACACCAGATCCAGTCGCCACCACAGAAGTCATGACCAACAATCAAGAAGAAGAGACCGACACAACGGAAGAAGTTGTTGCAGTAAGGAGAAGCGAGCGCAACAAAAATGCGCAGAAACATCGCAACTAAAACAGCAGACGACAGAAGGTGAAAACACCTTACTTTATTGCTACGTTTTCCAGAAAATGGCACGTAGTACCTAAATAAAACGTGCTTTGTCAGGTAAAAACGCATGCAATAACGTTCATACCAAAAAAGTATATTTGTTTAACATGTAATAAAGTTTCCTCATATTACCCACTGAGAAAGACCGAGTAAGGTCGAAAACGTTTTGGGTTAAACAAACAAACATTACTAAGCGTATTCTTTAATATGTCGATCAAAAGTAGTATCAAAAATGCTAATGATGTAATGGCTGCGGACAGGTAATAGCCAATGAGAGATTGCCAGAGTTTTATGAAACAGAGTGTAGCTTCTTTTGATATTTAAAATTGGTGTAATGAGCACTGCAACTGAAAACAAGCCAAATTAACTGATGCATTTAAAGTTTGATTGATAAAACCTTCATTCGCCAACTTGATGAAATGGAGGCAAAACGACCAGAATTAAAAGTTTAAAATAAGCCACTAAACTACATTAAATGTTGTTTCTAAATTCAGTCTACTGATTTCTCAGATGTTAATAGATCCATCATCAGTTAACTATCATATACACGCTAGAGGTGGCCATTTCGAACTTCCACTACGGACATCAAAGAACAATATTTTGCCAGCAACTAAAATTACGTTTCAAATTAACGTTCAAAAAGTAAGCAAAACTTTTCAAAAAGTTTAGAAAATAAGACATTAAAATTGTAGCAAAATATTGTACAATTTGCCACAAAATGGCCGCATTTGCACAATTTAAATGTTCGCAGGTTCGCGGTAGGCCGTTGAAATGCCCCCATCAGTCGCAGGCGTCAAGGGGTAGGGACTAACCAGTCTTTTGTAGAAACAAAACAACATAATTTATATTAAGCAGGATTCTAATATTTCCACCTTGGTTAATGGTACAGGTTTCCAGGTTCGACCCTCTCCAGAGGGGATCGAGTCTCAGTCAATAATTAAAAGGCGCAGTTTTGGTTAGCTCAGTCTTAATGCCAGCTCCAGTATCACGGAAACAAGAAAAAATGCAGTACTGAAATCCCAATTCCGAAAAAAATTATCCAGTGTTGCAAGCAGTACCTGGAATAACATATCAAAAGTACATTCCAATGGGTGTTGTTTAAGATACCAATTGCTCTCAATCCACAATTTTTTTTTTAATGTAACTGGTCAGCCTAAGTCAGGTGACCAGATAACATAAATTGATGAATCGAAGAATAAATCGACACTTGAACTCGGGGTTTTGGACCCATACTACCAAATTTACTGAGTCTTGTCGTGATCCGGCTTTGAGTACACAATACTTACCTGTGGTATCGCTTATGACGGGGAATAAATATTTACACTAGTTGAATTTAATATCTTTCATTAAGTCGTATGTTTTACAGTATTAAATGATTTCCTTTTGAGGTCTCGGATCCGTTTTCAGCGGATACAATGAGATGGTAACGATTGATCGTTATTCTTACTCTCGTTGGTCTGTTTAACTATTTGGTCTAGACGTTGAGTTTTGCACGAAACGATAATCAAGTAAATTTTGGTAGCTGGAAATCAACTCCGAATAACCGGCTTGATTTCCAACACTGTCCGTGCACGTTGGTTTAAAACTAACCAACGGTTTGGTAGTAGTTCCACGACTACCGTAGCACTCACGGAGTCATTTTTGTTTAGTAGTGCTTTCTGGCTATATTGGATCTCACAGAGTGGAACAGGAGTCGAACGCAAGGCCTAACAAAATAACTGTTAGCTTTACAATTCCTTGAACCCCGAATAACCTAGTTACTATCCTTTGTACGAAGCCTTGAGCTTCGGATTCACAAGAAAGTGGCGCGATGGTTGTCCCGTTCCGCGACCAAACACAAAGGCACTGTATCTGATCACTCAACAACACCGTCAAAGACAGACATAGCAAATCCGCGTGCACGTGTTTCGCAAAGGTTTTGAGCAAGCTCGTTCCTTCGGTAAATGGCTCAAGTTTTTGTCCGAGAGGCCAAACGCAACAATATACCACCGTTAGCTATTGTCCAATTTACACGGTACAGCCAGGGTACCGCAAGGCACCTGATTTCAATCCAGTTCGCTGGATGTAGTCGTGCAATCGACTGTCTTCCGTTCTAATTCTTATTTGATTGTGGATATCACCACATTCGGATGGAATCAGAAGTATTATTATTCTTACTGAAATCGATGGGTATCTGTCCTCGGTCAATCCGTTTTCTTTTGTTGAAAATGCGACATGGTGCGACATGATCATGGTGAGGTAGTTGATGCGTGGTTATCGAATGTTGTATGGTAAGTCCCTGTACTTCCTGTTGTTTCCCTTTATATAGGGGTGGTCACATGACTGAGTAGAAATTTGCATATCTCCTCCTGATTGACGGATCTAAGTCAGGTGACTTCTAATCCCTACATTAAGCATTCTCCCCTTGAGTTGGAATGTGGCATCGAGGGGAAACCAGAGGATTAGTGAGGGGGATAATTCTGATCGATAAAAAATTTTACCACTATCTCATTTCAATAAAATACACATTTCAATATGAAAGAAGAAACATTTATTTATCAATCATTTACATAAAGAATAAACCTTATCATTTATTCTCGAATTATCTTTGTGAAACTCTGAAGAAAGTGCTCCACAGTTACAACAGTCTTGTCATTCTTTTTCTAAGCCTTATCGCCAGAAAACCCGCAAATTCGCGCTGGCGACACGGAGCATAATTGGCAACGGCTGTCATTGAAACTAGTCCACTGGCCGCTATGCTGTATCGGAATTGTGACCGACATCTTTTCAAATTCGGACTTGAACGAGAAAGCGCAATATTTTACTTTTCAAATCCTGGACTGTTTCTTACCCTGCGAGTGAATGACATACCGGAGAATTGTGCCCTTTATGACACTGCATTGAAATGTCCGAACCTGCGATGCCATAGCTCTAAGCCAGATAATTTCTCTACAGGGTTCGAAATAGGTAAGGAAAGAGCAGCAGGTTCCTTAGCAAAACTAACTTGCTTTTTAGGCTTATGCTGTGGCATTTGTAATACCGAAGCATAAGTCACCTGCTGGGGATCAGCTGGGGTGGCACCAGGCAACAAGAGTGCTGGCGCAGAAACTGCAGCAGGTGAGGGGAGAATATCCGAAAGGGCATAAAGATCATCCTCTCGGAGCTGCGCATAAAGCAGAAATTGTTTGGCACGGTCTGCAGGATTCGAAATTGTCAACTTCCCGTTGCAAGCTGAAAACTGCAAACCTGCACGATCCACCTTGGACAGGCTTAACAGGTTTCGTCCAAAGGCGGGGGCAAACAATACATTTTTAAGTGTGACAGGAAAATTGGAACCACCACGACCAATACGCAATTCAACATCTCCGACACCAGTAACCTCCGATTTACCCTCCCCAAGCAAAATCGAAAAATTTGACACAGGTCGGAAAGTTGAAAATTTTTCCCGCGAATAGCAAACATGATCCGATGACCCCGAGTCTACAAGCCACTCATCTGGCAAACCCCGGGAAACATTGGACTCCGCGCGGGAAAAAAACGATAAACCGGAAGCGTAAGTTGTGGTGGGTTTGGAAGAGGAAGAGGGTTGAGCGGCACTGCCACGACCGCCTCGACG
>JAQFXT010002562.1:0-11676 GCA_034683725.1 Strigamia crassipes
CCCCCCCCCCCCCCCCCCACAAATAAGGAAGGTGGTGTTTAGTCAGGGGGTTTTTCATTATTCAAGATGGCGGCCGGCGTTGGCTAATGATGATGATCGTGTTATTTTTAGGCTGGAAATTGATGGAAAAAATGTTTCGGTTGTTTGTCATTGTGATTTATAGATTTATTGAATTTGCATCACGGTGATTGATGGGAGTTAATTACGGCGAGGTGTGTTGTGTGTAGTTTGGGATTAGGCTGCGAGGAGTTGGATGGCGGCAGTTAATAATTTTTAAGTGTGTATGAATTATTAAGGTTTTGATTAATTTTTTGTTTGTTTTGATTGTTTTTTTTTTTTTTTTTTTGTTGTTGTTGTTGGTCGGGGAATTTTTAGGAGTTTTAATTGAACGGAGTTTTGCTACCAGGTTTTTTGAAGTGCAGTTTGTGATTTATTTGCTGGGAGACATCTGGTGATCATTTTTTTTTTTTTTTTTGGGTGGGGGGTAGGGGGTTTGGTTTGAAATGTGAAAGTTTTGTAATGAATTAGTTAAAAAGTTAATGGGTTTGTGGTTGGGTGGTGGGAAGAGAGTGGGAAGATGTAAAAACAAGCTGACTCATTGGTTGGTTTTAAGTGTACACAACTTAGTTATTCTGTACTTGAGAAAAGTTTATCACTTAATCGATTCTAGTAGGTAGAATGCATTTAAAAAATCGTTTAGAGTCGTTTAAAGTTTCTGTTTTTGCCATTTTTGATGTTTTTGTACACAAGGCACATTTAAAGTTTCTGTTTTTGCCATTTTTGATGTTTTTGTACACTAGGCACATTTACAGTTTCTGTTTTTGCCATTTTTGATGTTTTTGTACACAAGGCACATTTAAAGTTTTTGTTTTTGCCATTTTTGATGTTTTTGTACACTAGGCACATTTAAAGTTTCTGTTTTTGCCATTTTTGATGTTTTTGTACACTAGGCACATTTAAAGTTTCTATTTTTGTACACTAGGCACATTTAAAGTTTCTGTTTTTGCCATTTTTGATGTTTTTGTACACTAGGCTCATTCAAAGTTTCTGTTTTTGCTATTTTTGATGTTTTTGTACACTAGGCTCATTCAAAGTTTCTGTTTTTGCCATTTTTGATGTTTTTGTACACTAGGCACATTTAAAGTTTCTGATTATGCCGTTTTTGGTGTTTCTACAAACAGCCTTAAACAAGCATTAAAAAACAGCAAAAACAAAAACAACGGTTGAAGTGGTTTATACCAGATTTTAATTTTTACAAACAAATTCAAAATGGCTGCTGCAAAAGTTAGATCGACGCGTCAAACTTTCGTAATGTTTTCGGCAAAACATCAAAGTTCACACTAAAAACCAAATTTTGAGCCAGACTCTAGAGAAAGAACGATCCCATCTATTGGACGAATTCGACGTGGTACGCTAATGGCGGATACAAACAAATAACTCTAATAATATTACGTATTAGCTTAACCTCTAAAAACAACTCAACCGAAACTACCGAAACAACTTTTAGTCGCTGCAGTAATAATTACCCCGGGAAATGCAACCCAATCGCACGTGACTCCCTTAATAAGCCTTTAAAAAAAATGAGGCCCTTATTCCATCCACGTAGGACTAATTAAACATAATTGTATATACCCAAGTGCGCGCTCTGTTGACAGATTTCCTATAACAGCTGATGTATTTCCCACAAAAACTACAAGCTAAATTAAAACGAAACCCACTTACACTCACCACTTCATTAATTCCCCTTAAAAAAAAATATAATCGCACCGAACCCCGCCACTAATTGGATTTGGTCAGTCATGAGCACCCCCCAACAACTCCCCCCTCCCCCCCAAAAAAAAATTTTTTTTTTTTTAAATAAAAATAAATTTTGTTGATTTTTTTGATATTTTTAGCTTTTCTTCTTTAGGAGCTGCAAATCAGCTCGGGTCCATTATCCAGTTACACAAAAGCCGCGATCGTTTCGGGGACCTTCCGTTGCAGATCAGTGGCGCGAAAATAACATGAGGCGTTCCATCCTTTCGTTTCCTTTCGTTTCGTTTCGTTTCCCCGAAGGCAGCGGGCGATATAGACGCGCCATCGATTCGCAGCGATAGTTGCGGAGTCGGTGGCGCAGTCTGGCGGCAGTTTGGGTGATTCGGGACAGGGGCAGGGGCAGGGGCAGCGCGGGCATTAGGACTGTTGATGTTTTGGGCCATCATTTTGTAGCACTACATTGGTTACACTATCCGCTTGGTTAGTGGTGGTCATAGAGCTGGTCATTCCACAGATGACTTGTTTGATAGAGTTGAAAATGGAGCTGCTGCTTCGGAGTTTTTCATTCGCGAGATTAAAGGGAAAGAGAGAAGAGAAGAGTAGAGGAGAGGAGAAGGATATGGCTCAGGATGCGCGGTGAATAGGCTGCAGTTTTGTACTGGTCATAAAAATGATAATAAAAAGAAAATAAAAAGAAATAATAAAAAAATTTTAACAAAATTTTTTTTTTGTTTACTTTTATTTTATTTATTTTTAGATAGTTTTAGATGGAGGAAGAGGTGTAAAGTGCCCATTTTGTGCGGGTTTAGTGTAAATAGTGTTATTTTTGTGTTATTTTTATGTCAATAGTGGCATTTTGGGCTATTTTCATGTGAATACTGACATTTGTTTGCTATTTTTCATGAAAATAGTGCCATTTTTGTGCTAATTTTATGTAAATAGTGCCATTTTTGTGCTAATTTTATGTAAATAGTGCCATTTTTGTGCTATTTTTATGTAAATAGTGTCATTTTTGTGCCATTTTCATGTAAATAGAGTTATTTTTGGGTTATTTTCGTATAAAAATGACTATTTTTGGGCTATTTTACACCTGAAAATGTTACTTTTGGGCTATTTCGTATAAAAAAGGCCATTTTGGGGCTATTTTCATCTAAAAATGCTACTTTTGTGCTATTTCCTTACAAATAGTGCCACTTTTGCGCTATTTTCATGCAAATAGTGCCATTTTTGTGCAATTTCATCCAAAAGTGCCCTTTTTATTATTCGTAATGGATCATTTATTCGCCCGAGTTTCAAAAATGAATTTTTCTAACAAACAATGTCCAAATTTGCATCGAAAAACCCCATTTCCTCAACAATACCACAACGATTGTTGATACCTCGAACAAAAGAAGCGCTAATAAAAATAAAGAAGCATTCAAGAGGACATCGCCGTAACTATTCCACTAATACGATCCGTGCACGCTACACTTAATACACGTTTACACGTGTTGCATTCGACTACGCTCGTGCGATCATGCAAAACGAGCGCAAAACACGAGCGATGAATTCTTTTCTAATTCACAAACACGCGCACTTGACTGCAACACACCGGCGTGCAGCGGCGCAGTGCAGTGCAGCCGTCCGAGGGGCAGCGGGCAAGTTGCGGATGAATGATGTTTTGATGAGACGATGGCGAGCGGATATCCAGCTCCATTCGCGGGATGTGAGTGCAGGTTGGGGGTTTGTTTTGACCAGTATGGGGCGTCGTAAAAGGTGAAGCGACGATTTAAATGTTGTTAATAAGTCGTAATGAGGGGATTAGGGGTGACGGGGTAGCCAATTGGCGCTGGGGTTATCGGCGAATGAGTGAAAAGTTTTATTTCTTGTTTTCGTCGCGACGAGTTTCCGCGTCTTACGTCCGCGATGGGGCGCTGCAGCTGTGTAAGTTTGATTTTTATTATTTTTTTTATTTTTTATTTTTTATTAATTGTGAATGGATTTTGGATGATGATGATGCGATGATGTCATCGTGCGAATTTATTGCGTTTTTCGGAGTGGTTTTCGTGTTTTGCGTGTTTTGTGGCATTAACTCTGGATTTTATTGGATTTCCATTAAGATATACGAAATTATGTCTATTTTTTTTTTTTTTTTTTTTTTTTTTTTTTTTTGGGTAGATGAGTGTTATTTTAAAAAAGTTGTTATGGGCCACGCCTTTATGGTGATCAAGATTGATAATACCTCTTAATAACTTAGTTTTATTTGATGGTTTTAATTGATTGTGCGGGGACACCACGGATGCAGCGCTGCTTGATGGACGATGTCAACATGTAGCGTTACAGTTTTCTGCATTTTGAAGGTTTAAAAATTTTTTTTTTAGGTTTAAAAAATGCGTTACTCCTAATCCCCTTATTACGACTTATTGGGTTTAAAAAAGTTTATTGTTGCACTTAAAAATGCAATTTTGTATTTTGAACTGTATTCTTTGGTTTAAAATGCAAATTTGAGTTTAAAATTGTATATTTGGGTTTAAAATTGCAAATTTGTGTTTAAAATTGCATATTTGGGTCTAAAATTGCAAATTTTGGTCTAAAATTGCATATTTGGGTTTAAAATTGCAAATTTGGATCTAAAATTGCATATTTCGGTCTAAAATTGCAAATTTGGGTTTAAAATTGCAAATTTGTGTCTAAAAATGTACATTTCTACATTTAAAAACGCATTTCCTCCGTTAAATATGTATTTCCTCCGTTAAAAATGCATTTTCTCCGTTAAAAAATGCATTTTCCTATTTAAAAATGCATTTTCCTATTTAAAAATGCATTTTTTCTTGTAATAATGCATTTTCGCACTTAAAGATGCATTTTCATGCATAAATCATGCATTTATTTATCACAAAAAAATTTATTTTCTCTTTTTTATTTCGTCTTAAATTTGGAAATTGTTGTATTTAAATTAATTAATTAATTAATTAATTAATGTAAAAGCCTCGCAATTATTAATTATTTCTTTCATTCTTTTTATTACAAACATTGCGCGGATCTTTAATCTTCATGTTGATATTGGGAAGGGTGTCGAAAAGCGCACCCAGCTTAATTAAGTTTGGTAATTGGAGCTTAATTTTTCTCACTCCAAACATCACTGATTATATTTTGTCGCAACCATCGACTATCGATTTATCAGCGGCGTCTTTTGAACTTAAAAAAAAAAAAATCAAAACAACAAAAAAAATTTTTTTTTTTTTAAATCGCCATTTTGTATTTAAAAAAAAAACCCATAAAAAAAAGATTTAAAAAAAAAATAAATTATTTATTTGTATTTGTACTTTTTTATTTTTATCATCACATGGCATCTGGAATTGGCCCGAGAGACGATATTTCATTTATAGATTAGGACGCATGCGCGGGACAACATGATCCCAAAGCGGCAGTAATCCAAGCATTGGTTGCGCTTACTTTGTGCTCGGTGTTGCACTAAGAGCTTCGTCAAAGGCCTCTGCCTCAAGCAACACTTGATCCGGGGCCCCATCTTCCACATGGCTGAACGCGCGGGGTCATAACAGATTTGCCAAAGCCACCGAACGTCTGCCAAAAGAAAGACACCAACCCATCCTCACACAATGATTACCAGTCGTCTTTCTTTTGATAGTTGCGAGCAAAAGATCTTTTTCGTTGAGAACATGCCAATTCCAATGGCTTTTTCTGACTTATGGCCGGCGTTTGTCGATGCGATTGTAACGGAATAAAATAACAAAAAAAAAAAAAAAAAAAAAAAAAAAAAATTTTGTGCGCAGTTTGCGGAAAATTAAGAAAAATAACAAAAAAAAATAACGAAGATTGTTTTCGCGAGGGAAGACCACGTGGCGCTGGACGCAACACACACTTTAAGAAAGACACTAGAAAAGCAGTGGACATTTAATTTATTGCATTATTTTACCACTAGTGGGCACTATTCGATCAAGCCATGCTCTACAACACGGTTGACCGTGATTCCAAAAGTCAACTTTCTTTGCGGGATTGGAATCGCCATTTACCGCTTTTTATTTAACTGTTTCAACCGATTATTGAACCGAAAAAGTTTTCACAATTTTAGTGGGAGCAAAAACGTTGCACTTTTGCTGCGCATCTTTTCCTAAAAGGCTTTAATCAGCTTTTTGGAGCTTATGTTACTCTAAGCTTGTGTTGTAGGAGCTTTGCTCACGTGATTTAATTGCATAAGGTGCAGTTATGCCTACAAGACACATATTTAATTGATTTCAATCCATTTTGGATTTTTTTTTATTTTATTTTTTTTTATGCAATTTTGATGACAAATTGAACGACATATTTTTTTTTTGGAAAAATCAAATAATGTTTCACCTCACATCATAAAAATATTGTTTTTTTTTTTTGTTTTTTTTGCATTTTTATATAAATAAAGAGAAAAATATTTTTTTAGTTTTATTTTTATCTTTGGGTTTCTTTGTCACTGATGACTGGGAAAGCTCTTAACAGATGCAATGTGTGTCTGCAAGAAAGAAGTAAAGAAATGAGCAGAAAAAATGGCTGAACTTTGCTCCCCTGATAACACTTGGGTGATAAACTGATTTCTTTGGCTGGTTTTGTTGTATTTTTGTTTCTCTCTTGGGACAAGTTTCCCAAACACATGGACTTTAACAGTTTGTTTAGCTCAACTAATCTGAATTACAGATCCAGGCTTTGGAGTGGCAAAAAATTGCTGGGTGATGAGAAAACTTGATTTCGCTTTATTTTTACTCCCATTTTACCGCTTTCATTTTTTTCATTGCATTTATTTTGTCTTTTTTTAAACAAAACAAAAAGAAAAAAAAAATTAAAAATACCAAATTACAAAATTAAAAAAACCAAATTATAAAATATTTATAGAAACTGGTGCGTCTATTTGGACCCGGACGGTAATTTGAGTCGCCATTTGCAATTTTTGGCTGACGACTTCAATAGCGGAAAATTACCGGATTACTGTAAGCTCCGTTATGTGCGTACGCAGCGCAGTGGAATGTGTAGATACGGCAGTTGAAAAACTGCAAAACAATATGGCGCTATGGCGCTATGACTTATTCACTAAATTTATAAGCATAACGGGAGTTTTTATAAGGGAAAAGTACATGGCGCAAACTGTGTAGTGTTTGCTAATTATTTTACTGTTCGGCCATTTGCTTTTTTGGTGTATATAAAAACATTGAGTTTATATTAAACATTTGGAGATTTTAAAATGTGGGAAGACCTGTGCCCATGATTTGTGGTTTATTGGTCTTTTATAAAAGCCACTTGAAACTACACAGCATGTTGAGAATGCATAATATATGTCCTAGGGGGGATGTGGTGTCTTTTGGACATAAAATGTCATTAATTTAAGTGACCATTAAGTTTGCAGTTGGGTCTTATTTTTATCAAAACATTTAAGAAATTTTTATTTTTTTTTTCATACATTGTTGAGTACATTGGTGGAAAAATGCAGTATACTGACTTGTTTGGTATTTTATTGCACAGATATTGATTAGTTTTATTTGAATAAAATTTGAAAAATGCATGAAGATTGCTGACTACATATGAAACATATTGGCAAAATGATAAAATGATTTGAATTTAATAAATATTTAAATTAAAAAATAAATTTCACATTTTTTTTTTTTTAAATTTTGGAATTTTCAAACCAAGTTTGAATATTTTTTTTTTTGTTATCATTACAATGCATACTTGCATCCATTGTGCTGCAGTGTGTTAATTTGGCAACAAATTTTATGGAGTGTAACTGACCTTATCAAATTAGACTTTGCAAACTTTTGACAAGTGATATATGTTGCTATTGATTTATTTATGGCTCTGTTAAGCATTAGTATAAATCATTGGATGCTGTTACATTCATGCCTTGATCTGGACGAGGTGGGAATTATTTTGCATCTATTAATGAACAAAAGATTATGATTTATATGTGCTGACCTTTTTTTTAAAGCTTCATTAATAAATGATTGAGGATCATTCCAGAAAGGTAGAATTTGCAATTAAATTTTGATTCATTCAAAAATTAGAATTGTATTGATTGGATATCTTGGAGGCCTTCACAATTGGCATTGATAGATGCAAATTTATTGCTGATTAGTTTTACCAGGTGGTGTGTCTTGGGGTAAAGAGTTTCCATTTGATTGGCATCCAGGAAGACTATGGAGGAAGTCCAAGTAAAGCAGTCATCAAAAACAAGACTAACCCAGCAAGAAAGGAATGCAGTTTACTATAAGGCTGAATCGATACAGCTTTTGATGGATCTTGGAAAATTTTGTGAGAGTGGACCACTTGGTCAGAGGACCATAAAGAAGACTGAATAAACAATATACAATTTGGTTACTAAGAAGAGAATTAACTATAGAAACAAGTGTTTGCGCTAATAAATTGCCGTTAGTCGTCGGGGTCAGAGACCTAGCTCATGTGTCGCTCACGGTACTGGGAATGGCTTAACGAGAATGGAGGACCAATAAGCTCGCGCTCTGCCAGATACCCGCGCTCTATTGGAGACCTGCGCACTGATTGCGTAGGTTGGCTTTCCGGCTGCCCGGTAAAGGATACCGCGCTGAATCTACATCCCGGTAGATGTTATTGTGATTCTGGCCGTCAGGACCAACCTCGACCAATAGAGGATGCTCAGAACCCCAACCCTGGGTTTGAGAGATAGTGTATAAATATGTGGAATAAAGAGATACGATCGTTCTGGTTCGGACAGTCAACCTTAAGACAAGACTTTTTCCTTCGAAAACCCTTTTTAAGGCTCACAATTGTAAATTTTACTAAGATATGAAGCAAAATATTAATTGTATGAATAACAAATAAATGATGTTCCAGACAAAACATCGTCTATGTTTTGTCTGACACAGTCTTTCCAAGCGCAATTATGTACCGTGTACCATGGCGCGGCAACGGTGTGACCCTGGCATTAGGAGAAGAGAGACCGGGGGTTTCGTAACAATCTGAAATGTAATAAAGTCAGCTGTCAACTCGAGACCACTTCTGCTCCATCTCTCGTTTTCTCACAAAGCCTCCGGCCGATCGAGAACGCATGAAAAAAGGCAGCCATAACTCGGCTTCTACTCGGGCAAATTGCGCAGTCTACAAGTAGCTTGTTGAAGCGCCGTCTCTGACCCGAAAATCAATGCATTTTATCCGCCACCTAAATCTATTAGCAAAAGCGCCGTTACAATTTCGCCTGTAATCCTCGCCAGATGCCGCTGATGATAACACAACTAAGCAGCAGCGTGCCTAGTCAATACACAGTCAACGGCTCAAAGCCGAAGCGCTTTAGCTGACATGCAGTGCAGCTTAACTCGGCCAAAAGCCCGAAAAAAGCCGTCGGATGAAAAATGCTAATTCCAATGGTTTAATGCCATTAAGGAAAGTGGATGATGGAATTTTTGCATTTGGGGGGGATTGGTGGGGTGGGGTGGGGTGGGGTGTGGGGGGGTGTTTGGTGGTGGCACGTGTATATTTCGATCGAAAATGTCCCAATCATTTCTCATCAGTGGTTTGGCGGTGGATGTCATTTATCACCTGACAGTGTAGGAACAATGTGAGTGGCTGGATATCTGTCATGTTGGCCTCGTCTCCATCTTTCATCCGAGAAATAGGATTCCTCCCCATCTCTTTCTTTGCCAACGGCTTCACTGCAAAGGCTCATGATGTTCAAATCCCCAAGGATGGAGATGGAGGTTGAGCTTAGGGGAGAAGGAAAAAAACGTGATGTTGGAGAAGTTTGAAGTTTGTTGGCGAATTTGGATGAACGAGATGAGAGGCGAGTTTATCTATCTGTCGCGAATTTGAGATGAAATTTGATTCTCGGGTTGAAATCCGGTCAAATTGTGGCGGCAATGATTTTTATTTTTTGAATGGATGCGGAAAAAAGGGGATTAGTTAAACAGATGGGAATTTAACTTGTTTAGGGTTTTGGTTTGTGTGTGGAATTCACTCTGGTTTGAGCCAGGTTTGTTGACGATTGATTAAGGTGATGGTATGTTTTTTGGTTTGGTTGATTGGGTGAAACTATGAGTGTATTTGTTTTTAAGTTGAGTATTTTATGTTGGTTTTTAATCTTTTTTTTTTTTTTTTGTTAATTCAATTTTTGTTTGATTTTAATTTTTTTTTGATTAGTTTTATTTAGTTTTTGATTAGTTTTTATTTAGTTTTTGATCAGTTTTTAATTAGTTTTTGATCAGTTTTTAATTAGTTTTTGATCAGTTTTTAAACTGTTTATGATCAGTTTTTAAACTATTTATGATCAGTTTTTAAACTGTTTTTGATCAGTTTTTAAACTGTTTATGATCAGTTTTTAAACTGTTTTTAGTCTTTAATTAGTTTTTAGTTCTTAATCAGTTTTTAGTCTTTAATTAGTTTTTAGTCATTAATCAGTTTTTAGTCTTCAATCAGTTTTTAGTCATTAATCAGTTTTTAGTCATTAATTAGTTTTTAGTCTTTAATCAGTTTTTAGTCATTAATTAGTTTTTAATCTTTAATCAGTTTTTAGTCTTTAATCAATCTTTGATCAGCTTTTAATTAGTTTTTAAACAGTTTTTAGTTTGATTTGGTTTGTTTTTCATTAGTTTTTATTTTTTACTAAGTTTTCATTTTCATTATTTTTTTGTCAGTTTTTAGTTTATTCAATCAGTTTTTGATTAGTTTTTGTTATCGTTTTTAATCAGTTTTTGATCAGTTTTTGATCAGTTTTTTAATCAAGTATCTGTCATTTTTTTACTTAATTTTTTTAATCAGTCTGAAATCAGTTTTTAATTAGTCAAATCATTCAGTTTGCAATTAGTTTGAGTGTGCTCAACTCACTTTTGTAAAAATCTCCAATCCCAAATAAAAAAATAAAAAAAAATTTCCAACAACATAGTTGATCACAGACAAACCAAAAACGGACGATTTCAAGCTCAAAACAACATGGCTACACGCACAACTGGTCCACCCGATGCAAATACATTAGCAAAATGGAAAGCAAACGACAAGCAGAGAAGACAACACACACATAACGAGCGGACAACGACTACTTAACGACCAAACACCCATTTTTAGCCCATAACCAACTGATAATTGCCACTGCTAACGGCCTAATGTTCGTCGTCGAAAAGCTTAGTCCCCTAATAAATAGAAATTCGCCGCTTTCAAACCAAATAAACATTTTTTAACTCTCCGGACAGAGGTGTCTAAGCTCATCCGCGTAAACGTGAACGTTAACCCGAAGAAAAAAAATGGTGAAACATGTTTCGAAAAAAGGGATGATTTATTCGCTACAATTCCCACGGGTCTTGTTTGTGAAGGAAATGAAATCAATCACCCTTCGACAGCTTAAGAAGAAGGGCTCAGCTTCAGCCTTGTTCTTCCTTTTTCTACTCGCCTAATTGAAATCTGTCAAACTTTCTAACCAGATGAGCAGCAGATTCTGCGCCGCCACCGACTCTCTAATGGTGCAAATGTACAGAAAAAAAGGCGAGGGGAAAGGATTACTAAAGCCGCTACATTTTATTCAGAATTGTCAGCAAGAAATGATGGGAAAATGATTGATGCTCGAGGAAATGTTGGGGAGGGATTTAATTTAAGGAAAAAAGGGGAGGGGAAAAAATCATTTTATTAACTAAAAGATGAGAAATAGAAAATAAAATACGTGTCAAGATTTTGAAGAATTATTATTAGTGTTGGTTACACGGTAAGAACTGATGAGTTATCGGACAAACTTACGCTAACGTATGGACTTAGTGTTTCTAAAACTTTTTTCATGTGTGACCCATTTAAGAAAATTAGTTTTTGTGGTGATGCTAACGACGCTTTTTAATTTATTCTTTGATTTCTACTTTTTCAAGCTGGGAATCATTAGGTGCGTTCAAAGTAAAATCGATTTCCGAAATCCTGATTTACTTGATTTTCAGAAATCAAGAAAATCGGATT
>JAQFXT010002563.1:0-11672 GCA_034683725.1 Strigamia crassipes
AAAAACGTTTATAAAACGTGAAAAACGTTTATAAAACGTGAAAAACGTTTATAAAACGTGAAAAACGTTTATAAAACATGGAAAACGTTTAAATAAACGTCAAAACCATTTAAATAAACGTCAAAACCATTTAAATAAACGTGAAAAACGTTTAAATAAACGTGAAAAACGTTTAAAAAACGTAAAAAGTTCAAAATAATGGATGAAAAATGTTTAGATAAACGACAAAAACGTTTAAATAAACGACAAAAACGTTTAAATAAACTTAAAAAACGTTCAAAAATCATGAAAATATGTGAAATTTTAAAGCCGCAACCTGATTTTCATCTACAAAATCAAATTTTTTCTGTTTTATAATCCCAAAACCATTTTATTTTCACGTTAAAACGATTTTCTGCCTTTAAAAAGTCATTCAACATTACCACAGACTCGTGATAAAGCGCCGTTAAGATATAGTGAGCATAATCGTAGTTTTGTTTCTTCAAAGGACACCTATAAATATATAAAAGTATATAAATATATATATATATAATGTAAACATTAATTGTATAGTGAAATAAAACCTTTCAGTCGTTATAGTGATGTAATCAGTCTTTTGATCGTAATAAGCGCCCACTAACCGCAACAACTTATCCTTTGCCCGCTCGCCCAACCTCAATTTACTCAATTTAACCTAAAAAAAAATTAAACAATTTTAAATTTTACACTTTCCACGAGCTAAAACACATCGTGACACCTTCAAAGAAACAATTCGAGCTCTCGGATCGTGTAAATCTGGTCCCGAGTGACAATAATCGCTCGAAATGACCTCAACCGGGAAATATTTCTCACACATTTCGTCGGAATTCAACTCCCTAGGCCACGGCGTGCAAAATTCTGCATAAAAACAATTAAAATTACACAAATTAAATTGATTTTTATGTCAAAATTCAACTTTTAATCGCTTCGCAGTGTTTTTGAATGGCGGGCGGCGTCAAATGGAGAAAATTCGGTATTTTCATCAATTCTAAATTGCCGAATTTATCTGGGGGTGCTCCCTTCTTCGAGTACCCCTGTCGGACAGGGAAAGGCACCACGGAGGGCTTGAACGAGTGCGCCGTTGGCCACACGTCCGGCCATGTTTGATCCGTCGGCATTTTCGTGTACCGCGGAGGCAAAATCTAAAAATTTAAAAAAAGTTTTAAAAAATTTAAAAAATTTAAAAAAATCGTAGATTACTAATTAAATAATCATTTCACTTGCATTAATTTTCAATTTGCTTCTTGGTTTTCGCGGTTCCACCTTTTTTCTGAGTTGTAGTTGTCGAAATTCATCTAAATTCAACGAAAAATTAATTTTTTTGTCAATTTTAGCGATTTTTTTTTACCTTCAACTGGCGTCAGCTTTGATTCGGTTGCTTCGGTTGATATTCTACTTATCAAGTTGTTTTTATTGTCAAATAAAACGTAAGGAAACCGACGTGAAGATGGTTTGATGAGCACGTTTAAAGCAACACATAATGCGGCCATGTTTGTTGACATAGTACGCAAATCACTCGCTAAAGGGCGGAGAGATGTAAAAGGCGAAATATAAATAAATCGGAATAAATCGATTAAAACTAATTCTTCTCGAAATAAATAAATGAAAATCATCGAATTTCATCACGAAATATAAAATTACATCGTAAGCATTAAAAATTTAAAACAAAATCAAAAAAAGAAATTTTAATTCGTTTACATCGGGTTTTCGATACCGCGGGATTCGAATTATTCAACTCAATAATGAAAACGATTGGAAAATTTCCAGAAATAATCGTTGTTTTCCTCATTTATCTCTACGCAGTATTTTTCCTGGCGATTATACTGATTGCCGTAATCCGCCAAGTTATTCTCCGCAACGTACGATAATAAAAATCAAATCTAAACCATTTCTTGTCTAATCGATACCTTTGGCTCTTCCAGAGACGAGTGGGCAACCCCAGACAGAACACAGACGACCATTTGTATAAAATCTACATTCGAGGGACGGTTTGGTTAAGTCTGCGTTCAACGTCGGAAGTATGGATCAGTTTGCAGAGTTCTAGAGGCAGCTCTGATTTTTTCATATTGCCTAGCAAGCACGCTGTTGCTGATTATGTCAACGATGACACCATGTTGAGTTTCAGCATCGAAACCAAAGGTAAAAAGAAAATTATAAAATTCAACAAATTTTTAATTTTTATTTCTTTATTTTTGGGTTGACAGAATGCTTAGGGGATTTGCAACATATGATTCTTTTGGTTCGAGAAAAAGGATATTGCGCTTGGTAAATTTTTATGTCCGTTTTCTTCCGTTTCTAGTTTACTTTTAATGGATAAATGAACTGGGAAACTAGTGGAGTTTTGAAATTCTTTTTCCAGTTGAGTTTTGGATTTGAAAATGAACTGGGAAATTTAGTTCAATTGAGAGCAGTTAGTGGCCGACAGTTCGCGGTCCCTTCGCAGCCTCCTAGCAATTGGTGGAGCAGCGGTTTAATTATGGCCAATCGGACACAGGGACCCGGCATGCACTGCATGTCATGGTCTTGACCTATTTGGTCAGTTCTTATGCCTTCAAAAGACTCGACCCGAGTGTCCTAGTTGTGCGAAGCGTGGCATGATAGAAATCAGCTCGTACTTGCTGGCCACATGGTCCACGATAATGCCACCAGTGGTCAGGAAACTAGGATGGGGTTTGGAGAACCTCGTGAAAAAGAATTCCATACAATAGGTGCACTGGCCCCTAGACAACCGACCTTCGTAAAGTTTACGAACATTAAATAGTGCGTCTTTGTGTGGTTATTTGTATTTATTGTGCGCGTTGCGACTAGCGACATGTGGCGTCTGTAGCCGAACACTCACAAGGGGAAACGTTAAAATATTTTCTGTTTTATTTTGGTTACGTAAATGGACTGGAAAAGTGGATAATTTTGGGTTTTTTTTCCACTTTAGTTTTGGTATTTTCTGTTTTCAATCCAGCTTTGAATTCACAACTAAACTAGAAAACTGGATAAATTCAACATCTCGATTCCAGTCCAGTTGTTAATAGGGGAACTGGATATATTTGACATTTTCTAATCCCAGTTCACGTTTGAATTCAGAAATTAACTGGACAGATTTGACATTTTCTAATTCCAGTTCACGTTTGAATTCAGAAATCAACTGGACAGATTTGACATTTTCTAGTCCCAGTTCACGTTTGAATTCAGAAATCAACTGGACAGATTTGACATTTTCTGTTCCCAATTCACATTTGAATTCACAAGTTGACTGGAAATTTTGTTTCTCTCTCGTTAATAGGCAAGTGGATACCATCGTAGTAGAAGATGTGCAGGAGGAGATTTCATTCGAGTTTGACTTTTTCTGCTCACTGGAAATCAACTACAAAACCCGAATGTACATAGCTCCGTTGACCAAACCCTTTCTACCAACCTGTGTGCTGCAGTGCGTGCAGGCTTTTCCCAGGTACCACAACTGGATCGCGATATTCGGACGATTCAATTCCGTCCTCGAAGTATCCAGCACCATGCATTTCATTTTCATTTTCGTGGTCTTCCTCCAAAGTTTAGTCCTTGGACTTGTCAAAGAAACCACAGAACCCCAGAACGATCAGATGTTCCATCTTCGCATGGATACCTTTGTCATCCTCTACCTACACATGACCACTCTCATTCCAGACATTTTGATCCATGCGGCGAAACACCGGAACCACTTGAATAAAAACGTCTGGAACTACAAAACAGTGGCAAAATCTAAACTTCTGTTTCCGAAAGCGAAACCAAAACCCCATATCGCTTGGGTGGAAAGTCTGGAGAGGCTGAATCTGGAGCAGAACAAAGACCTGGAGTTGTCGGAGGACCTCGGAGGGGACGAGTCCAGCCGGGAAATCGACTTGACGGAAGGCGACGTCATTTCCGTCGACTCGTTGGAACTGGAGACTCTGACGCAGCAACGCTTCTCTGCCATCTCATCGCACTACACTTTGACCCCTGCAGAGATCGCAGCGGACACCGTTGAGGATGCGTCCGACACGATGTCGTGGATGTCGTTCTACGACCAGGAGTCTCCGTTCTTCAGCATCTTCAGCCTGGAGAAGCACACTCAGTTCAACACGCTTTTCCAGCCCTTCGTCAAGCCGCGCCAGCTGGTCCGCAACCGGATCTTCCTGTGGATCCACTTCCTGCAGAAGTGGCACAAGGTCCAGCTGCGCGCGGTCCGGACCTACCGGCTCCTCTATGCCTTCTGGTGGCGGTGGCACACCCTGGACAATGATATGAGCTTCCTGCAGGAGGAAATGAACAAGATGCAAGTACTGGTCCTCCAGTTCCAGAACACCGGACAAAAAATCCGGGACCTGTCCGTGTGGCTAGAACCACATCCGCTCTGGCAAACAGCGATCGAACAACCAAAGGACGAGGCCTTGATCGCCCCCTACAAACAACTGACCGAACAACTCCAGCACACCGCTGTCCACGTGATGTCCAATTTCCTCGACCACTACAACACGATCCAACGCCACCGGAAGTTATCTCGCGACATCGAATGGTTCATCGAGGATTGGTTCCGTGAACTCCTCGACGCGTGCTTCATTTCAGGGTACCTGTACAAATCGCAAAGCGGCATCGTCACGAAAGCCAAGAGCCGCTATTGGTTGCCGCCGCCGCTCGTCGCGCGCCAAGCGGCCGAGCCCAGCAAAGTGATCCACGTGGCACCGGCCATCGACGAAATGATCCAAACAACGTCCACCGACCTGAAGATGGTGCAGCTGTGGTACGAGTGGCTTCCGCTGTTTATCCGAGAGATCGGCGACCACATCATCGAGGAAATGGAAAAGCGGAACTTAGGCCTGAGTTTGGTGGACTCGATCACGTATATACAGATGCAGCAGGACGGTTGTCTATGGGAAGCGGCTTGCGTTAAGATCATGGGCTTAATGGTGGACGTTATCCTCCGCGATGTAATAACGTACATGTGCGTTTTCCTCCCGGAACAGACCAAACGTGTCGTGCTACAACGCTCGCGGTCCTTCCTGGCCGATTGTTTGTTAGAAACGGCCAAACCTTGGTCTACTTTCATCGAACCAAACTACGACTTGGGCGACACGCAGCACCGATACACCCTCGTGACCATCCTGAAGGGTTGCGTGGCCCGCTGCCGGGCCGTGCCTCCGTCCACTCACGATCTGTCCACGGACGATCCAGTCGTGCGCGCCAATAAAATGCGTTTGTTGTTTCTGCTTCCGGGGGAACTATCCATCGCGGATTTACCCTCGGAGAACCTAATCCGGCGGATGAATATCATTTTTGTCGACCTGATCGCGCAAGTGGACCAATTGAAGAGCTGCGTGGGCGCCATCCGGGGCCAGTTTGACCGGAGCCTGACGAAGCAAGCGATGGCCAAAGAGCGCGTGCGCAAAGTGGCCCTCGCGGCGGTAGTGAACACGCTGCTGACGCTGTGTCGACTGGAGAAAGTGATCGCTCACGTGGAGTTGTGCCGGGACGCGATTGACCTTGACATTCCGATGACCGCGATAAGCGTCAACTACAACCGGATCAATTTCCGCCAGGTTTTCCGGCTGCTGGCGTCGCACTACGGCCAGAGCCGACTGGGGAAGCGGTCGGCGCACTACAGCACGGGGCGGCGCGTCTCGACCCGCGTGCACAATGATGGGACGGTGATGCTGGAGCGGCGGCCCAAGGATTTCGATGCGGACGTGATTCAGTTGTCGACGCATCCGTGGATTCCGCCGCTGCATTACTTGTGGGGGCTTTTGGCGCGCTTGTTCGTGACGCTGGAGATTTTGGTGTTGCCGGCGCTGGTGTTGCATTTGAGTACTAGGCTTTTGGAGTCGTCGGTCGCGTCTGTTTTTATTGTTATGTGCGTGGGCGCGTTGATGGATTTGACGTTTATTCAGCCTTTGAAGTGCTTTCTCATTGTGCTTTGGCAACTGTACTGGGAGATGAAAGGCGTGCATTATGTGTATCAGAAGCATCCTTACTCTTGCTAATGGCTTGAGGAAGTTAGTGAGTTAATGTGCGTTTTTTGATTTGGTTTTTCCGTGTTGGATGGTATAAAAGGGTTGTGGTTGACTTGTTTGGTGCTGCATATAAAATGACTGCAATGCTTGTTCGCGTGTTGTTGATTTGGTTGTGTTTTCAAGCGGTTTCTGCCTGTGGTAAGTTTAAGGTTTAGGTGTGTTTGGTGTTTCTGGGTTTGTGACGAACAAGGGGGAAATACATTGTGAAATACTGTACAAGGCCCTATTAGATTGCGGGGAGCTAAAATTTTGTCAGAAGTGCGCAGGTCTTTATTATAATGCGGGGCGTTATACTAGAGACCCGCTTACATTCATCTTCACAATTCTTTGGTTATTTAAATTGAAATTAATGCAATATTCCTGTAAATTAATAATACTGTATTTGTTCGATTATGAGCCGCGGTTTTTATTACAAATCGTCTCTCTTGGCCCCGGCTACTAGACGAAGCAGTGGCTGTATTTCAGTCTTTTCGTTCATTCTATACTCGTTTTGAGATTCAAAACATACGTAGAACAAATGTTACATTTGTGAAATTAACGTGGAATGTTTCTTCTAAGTTCATTTTCGTTTATTTGTGGCCTCTATTTTTAGCTGCGGCTAATACTCGAGGGCGGCTTTTTACAGGTTTCTCAAAATTGGTTTTAGTGCAAACACAACATAAATATCTACGTATCCTCGCCGTTAATGCGCGGGGAAAATTCCATTTTGCACAACCAGATTATTTACCAGAGACACTGAATGCACCTGTATAAGGTTTTTGTTTTGTTTCTTTTTAATTTTTGTTGTTTTTATTTAATGTTAGCTCCATTTTGTGGGAAGGCAAAATATTGCCTCCCAGTCTTTTCTGAAGTTTGCACCGCAAATGTCACTTCATGTAAGCTTACCGGTATATCAACATGTTGTCTTCCTGTTAAAGAACCATAAATTAGTGAAATGTTATGAAATATTTGTAAGAGTTAAGATTGTCTATTAAAAATTTATCACTTTTATTTTTTTGTTAATTTTCTTTTCAAAATAAAAAAAAATGAGTTTTGATGAAAGACTGCATAAAGAAGATTAATTAAATATTAAATCCTCTTTATTTTTAGTTGTGTATTTTAATCAGTGTTGTATTTCTGTTTTTATCCTATAATTAGAGTTAATTACTTTTTACCTACACTATCAGGTTACAGCATTGTTTAGCCATAGCATGGTCCTTAGATAGAATGGTCACTCAACTCTAACTTTAGCAATGGTTCTAATGATATTAATAACTAATTTCACCACCAGATGGCGTTGTACACAGTTTTTGATGAGAACCTTCATGGTTTGTTCATATTTCTCTATAATTTTCCAAAAGTTCTAAATTTCTCAAAAATTTCTCAAAAATTCCTCACATATTCTAAAAAAAAAAATTAAGATATTGAACAAAAAAATAATCATATTTATCCAAATTTATTCAAAGTTATTTTCAGGGGTGGGAAATTTGATCATTTAAAAACAATCTCTCCATGTTTACCTACATAAACAACTTTTTTTCTCCAACACTTTAATTATTACGAATTCCAAGCGCTTGTTCCAATTCCACCCGCTTCTGTTGCACCTATAAAACAAATAATTTACAAAAAAAAGAAAGAAAACAAATTTAAAAATAAAATCTTACTTTGCTATAAAAATAACGGCACACGGCTTCCTGAGCCCACGGTTGGTAATAGAACTCGGCATGTCGCTCCTCTTCGGGATTCCCGACCACATCAGTCATTGTCTACGCCAACCACAAAATAAAAAATAAAATTAAAATTAAAACCCCCACAATGAATTCCAACACCATTATAACAGGGTTGTAACCGCTCACGCTCAAGATACCGCGCTACTGGAGCGCCATTCCCGTCATTTTTCATGACATTTTGCCACATTTTGCCATTTTAAAAAAGTAGCGCAAAAGTAGCGGGAGCAAGAGTGGAATAGCACTAATTTAGTTTAAAAAAGTAGCGGTAGTGCGAGTAGTAAAAATTTTTTCTCCCGAAAATAGTGATAGCGGTAGCCGGCTACTTTTTTTTAATAGCGATTACAACCCTGCATTTTAAACCATCCCATCACCTTTAAATCCCTCGTTTGAGAAATCAGCCATTTGTTGATGAACTGCTGTGGATCTTTAGCAAAACTCAGGTAGAACTCTCGATGCGTCTTCAACTGATTAATGGTTTCCACAGTTTCGTGAATCTTAAGAGTACATACAAGTAAATAAAATTAACGGGGAGGATCATTTTCAATGTTTTGTCTAATTTCTGGTTCCACATGCAACCGTTATTTACATAAACATATTTATTTCGTCACTAAATAGTCCGAATAAATAATCGTTTCTGAATTAACGCGTACATTTTGTGGCACGACATAGTACAACGGCGTGACACTGTGACCGATTGGTGGCCACTACAACCGCACTCCCAATGGCCAAACACAACCCACCAATAACAATAGGGGTTGATGATTGATGACGTCACTCGTCATGAACCAATGACACGGTAGTCCTCATGGGGACAGAGGGCCCTATAAAAGGGGATGGACTTCCGGTAAAAGGGAGTCCTCCAGGAACCAGCCCTAGAGTGGGATCGTGGTTCTCTGGTACCTCTTGTCACCATGGCGGCATTTAGGGAACTGACGCATGGCATGGGCAATTAGCGTATGCTGACCACGCTGACCATGCGGGGCGTTTGTCCTAGGTCGGGTGATGTTTCCATCACCCGAAGCAAAAGGAAAAGACATCAACGAGACTGCCCCTAGACAACTGAAGGCTAACTAGCAATAATACAGTTTCTTGTGTCATTTCTTAATTACGTGTCGTGCATCCGGCGCTGTTTATGGGCCCCTAGCCTAAACGGTGTTTGTCCACTCTCACAACACAACCGTAAGTTGAAACATTTGGTCAAGTTAAATAAGCGTCTTTAGAAAAATTGGTTAAACGTTAAAAAAAAATTTTCCTGTATTTTCGTCACCTTATTGTCTAAAGATTGGATTTCCTGTTGATTAGCGGTCGAGAGAAGGAAATTACCCATTTGACTTTTCAGCGCATCGTCCTGAAAAACACAAAAACATTCACAATTTCAACCGAAACACAAAAACAAAAATCTCTTTCGTCAACAAGTGTTTTAATTTTCACACCTGGGAGCTTACCACTTCCACGTCAATATCATAACAAGCGGTTTTCTTCTGATCGGGTCCCTCGACACTAAAATAAAAAAAATTATTTAAATTGCGTAATTATTGAGATGGATTGGAAATTGGGACCTGATGAGATGGTTGACAACGATCGGTTCGGGCGGATGGAGCAATTGGTTGAGCCGTTGAGGGATCTCGGCGAATTTCATACGAGGACATTGAAAAATACGATCCAGGTATTTGTCGCAGATGATGTATTCGCGTTCGTGTGGATCCTGGAGTTTGTGAGTTTTAATGTATTGCCACAAGGCAGTTATGATCACTGGGCGGGTCTGAGTGTGGACTCCCAAAAGTCGTGCCAAACAGGGGTCCAATTTGTACTGCAATGGCTAAAATAAAAAATAAAAACTGTAATACCAAACTGAAAAACTTTCTACAAGGGCAACATTATAGTGAGATGCAGGTTTAGTTTCTACAAGCAGTTTTTTCTATCTTTGGACCTCAGAATTACTATTTTCCCAGGGCCCAGGTTCGCTCTCAACAGCCTCGGGTATCAGGTGGCATGAGAAGTGCCACATGGTACTAGTTGCACAACACAAGATGGGAACTGACTCTTAGACAGTTTTTTACACATACAAATAAATATAAAATTAAACTTGAAAAAGTTTAAAATTGAACATATTTAAAGCGGCCAGAAAAAGAATTAGAAACTGGAACCGAAAGTGAGTCCAAAACTGAACCTCGACCCGGCTAACCGGTCAAGGTTGCTTCTAAAAATAGTCACTATTGGCGCTATTGTCAATCAGCATCTTTTAGCGGCGAACAAGTGCATTTTTTGCACTACTTTTCAATTGTGCGTGTGTTGTGAGTGTTTGGCTACGGTCACCAGGTGGTCAAGGGGACGATGGTCGCACACACACGATACCGATGAAATAAACCACACAAGACGCACTATTTAAATGAGAATGTTCTTTACTAAAGTATGCTGTGCCTAGGGGCCAGTGCACCTATGTGTGATTGTTCAGTTTGCACGGCGTCCGCGACTGTCCTTTGTCCTGACCGCTGATCACAAGATCGTAGATGGCGTAGCCAGCGAGTGCCTGGTTAGTTATTATCACGATGGGGCCGCTCAGTTCCCTATGGCCCGCAGGACGGACACACAGAGCCGGAGATGGCCGTGCATTGGTCGGGGTCGAGTGTGGTGCCGGGAACCAGACTGTGGAGGTCTTGTTCAGGCCATTCGCAGCACAGACTCCTTTGTTTTTCCAATGTTGACCCCGTGCACGCCACTTCCAATCATTGCCAGGTCCCTGTGTCCAATTGGCAAAAATTGGACCGCAGCTCCACCTATTGCTAGGAAGCCGTAGAAGGGACCGCCAGTGCTGGTCAGTGATTGTGTAACGGTCACTGTAACAATGATGTAATGGCTGCAAACAGGTCAATAGCCAATGGGAATTTGTCATAAGATTTTTTAAAACAGAGTATAGTTCAAATTGTCCAATGAAAACCAAGAGTGGCCTATTGGTGTCCATTGAATTCTGAACAAGGTCCATTCATTAAAAGGTAAATTTGAAGTGCTCGTAATCTGGAAAAGTAAATTAATAAGCTAGACAAAATTATTACCTGGTAATCTAGCAGCAATAAGATAGTACAGCGGACATTTTTGTCGCCAGGCCGTTTTACTTGAAAGCCATCTGTTTCTTGTGTATTCGGTGTTCGATGCCACTAAATCAAATTGATTTGAAAAAAAAAAAAAAAAATTACACACTTCATAACTCCAAAATAAATCGTGTGTACCTCAACTAGATGGTTATCAGGCCCGTATAAATCTTTATCCAACTCAATAACCAGACTCTTAAAAAATGATGAATATTTTCGCTTTACTTTATTCGAGTCATTTTTGGAGACGGCGGGCTAGAAAGACAAAATTTGCCAAAAAATAAATAAAAAAATAAACAAATAAACAAATGTAAATTCTCACATCGTCTAACAATCTTCCTTCGACTCGTAATTCCCACGAAGCAACAGTTCCTTCTTCCCCGTCCTGAATAAATAGATTCGTATGAAAATTACGCCGTTACGATCAATGCCACTAGCCGCATTCAAAAAGGTTTTTTAAAAGTGTTTTAAACACTAATAGCACCGGAGTTGCCAGCCGGAAGTGATCAACTGACCATTGGTAACAGGATGGGAACAGAAATGTCTTCTACGGGGTCTTCGCAACCCACTGCAGTGGCGTAGCTAGACCTTTTGCCGCCGGGGCGGTCTCTGAATTTGCCCCCTCTCTAAAAATTATTACAAAAAAACCTGCAAAATTTTGTATAAATAGGCAAAATTTTGTAAAAATAGGCTAAATTTTGTAAAAACAGGCAAAAATTTTGTAAAAATAGGCAAAATTTTGTAAAAATAGGCAAAATTTTGTATAAATAGGCAAAATTTTGTAAAAATAGGCAAAATTTTGTAAAAATAGGCAAAATTTTGTAAAAATAGGCAAAATTTTG
>JAQFXT010002564.1:0-11671 GCA_034683725.1 Strigamia crassipes
TAATTTACGACAATTTTTGATAATTTACGACAATTTTTGATAATTTACGACAATTTTTGATAATTTACGACAATTTTTGATAATTTACGACAATTTTCGATAATTTACGACAATTTTCGAAAGTTTTCGATCACTTTTAATAATTTTCGACAGAAAAATTGATTTTGATTATTTTTGATCACTTTCGATTATTTTGATAATTTTTGGTAGTAAAATCGATTTTGATGATTTCGTTGATAATTTTCGGTTATTTTTGATAATTTTCGATAGTTTTCGGTATTTTTCGGTAGAAAAATCGATTTTGATGAGTTTTTGGTAGTAAAATCAATTTTGATGATTTCTTTGATAATTTTCGATAGTAAAAACGATTTTGATGATTTTGATGATAATTTTCGGTAGTAAAATCGATTTTGATAATTTTGATGATATTTTTCGATAGTAAAATCGATTTTGATTATTTCTTTGATAATTTTCGGTTATTTTTGATAATTTTCGATAGTTTTCGGTAGAAAAATCGATTTTGATGATTTAGTTTGAGAAAATTTTCGAAAATTTTTGATACATTTTGAAAATTTTCGAAAATTTTTGAATTTTTAAAAATAATTTTTTGATAATTTTCGATGATTTTCTTGTGGTTTTCCACTTTTGAATCGATTTTTAAAGCTTCTATTCGATTACAATTAGTTCTCCGTATGAAAATCGATATTTTGACGATCTATTTACGATAGTTTAATTTGTCGATTTTTAAATCGGTTTTTCAACATTTCACTTTCAGTAATTTCTACTTCCTACACCCCGACCCTTCGCGATAATTTTGTGTTTTTTGACTATTAAACCGATTTTTTTGTGTTTATCGACTTCTAAACCGATTTTCTTGTGTTTATCAACTTCTAAATCAATTTTTTAATCTTTTTAAAACCTTTAAATCGATTTTTTTGCGTTTTTCAGCTTCAAAATCAACTTTTTTTTTGTCTTTTTCGACCTTTAAATCGATTTTTTGAGTTTTTACTCAATTACAATAAGTTTTTACTCGATTATGATAAGTTTTCAATATTCAAATCAATTTTACAAAATTTATTATCGATATTTTAATCGATTTTCAAAACCAACTAATCTACAAATCAATCAAACCATTTTACTATTTTTAATCAAACTCCCCAAAAATCGATTAAAAACTCAAAACTCGATAATCCCCCCGCATAAACAAAATTTTTTCAATTTCTAAAAAATCTTGACATTCACTTTTCCACACTAGTTCCGGAATCTCGTCCCTCTAGGCAAGACTGGATGACGTCATCTCATCATAACACCCACAACGTTAGAAATAAGAAACAAAAAAATGGCGGTCAAGGACTACGCCGTATCAAAATACAATTATCAAACAAACAAACAAATCAATAAATAAATAAAATAAATAACTAACTAAATAAATAAATAAATAAATAAATTATATAAAATAAATTTTTGTTACCATCGAATGGCCCAAATATTCCGCCGCGTTGTCCGAGATGTAAAGCAATTTGCCATTTTGAGTGCACATCATCAAAAAGCCGCTCAAAGCCTTCGAATAAACAAAGTTGAGGAATTAGATTTTTTTAAATTCAGTCATCAAGATTCAGGTGGTGATGGGGATAGTATGTTGGACGTGTCGTTAAAATTCAAATTTAAGGTTTAAATGGCTACTGGTATCAGGTTATTTAGGTTTTAATTAGTATTTAGGAAGTAATTAAAATTTTTATTTTTATTTTTGTTTTTTTGGTGGATTAATCCGGATTAATTGATGTGTTGAAAGCATATTTGAAGTAAAATAAAAAATTGGTTTTTTGAATGGATAATAGGATTGTTTAATTTGGTTAAAATAATTCTATTTTTGGTTTAAAATATTCAATTTTTTGTTTTAAAAAGTTTAATTTTTGGTTTAAAAAGTTTAATTTTTGGTTTAAAAAGTTCAATTTTTGTTTTGAAAAGTTTAATTTTTGTTTTAAAAAGTTTAATTTTTGTTTTAAAAAGTTCAATTTTTGGTTTAAAAAGTTTAATTTTTGTTTTAAAAAGTTTAATTTTAGGTTTTAAAAAGTTCAATTTTTGTTTTAAAAAGTTCAATTTTCATTGAAAAAGTTCAATTTTTGTTTTAAAAAGTTCAATTTTTGTTTTAAAAAGTTTAATTTTCATTGAAAAAGTTCAATTTTCATTGAAAAAGTTCAATTTTTATTGAAAAAATTCAATTTTCATTGAAAAAATTCAATTTTTATTGAAAAAGTTCAATTTTCATTGAAAAAATTTTATTTTCATTGAAAAAGTTTAATTTTTATTGAAAAAGTTCATTTTTTGATGAATCCATTCATTTTTCACCAAAAAATTCAAAAATAATAATTTCAAAATGCAACAAAATTCAAAAAATCAGAAATTCAAATATTAAAATAATTCAAAAATTCAAAAAATTTAAAAAATTCAAAAAATTCAAAATTCAAAAATTCAAAAACTCAATAATTCAAAAATTCAATAATTCAAAAATTCAAAAATGCATAATATTCAAAAATTCAAAAATTTAAAAAAATCAAAAAAATCAAATATTCCAAAATTAAATAATTTCAATAATTTCAAAAATTCAAAAATTCAAAAATTCAAAAATTCAAAAATTTAAAAATTCAAAAATTCAAAAAAAAAAAATTCAAAAATTTAAAAATTCAAAAATTTAAAAAATTCAAAAATTCAAAAATTTCAAAAAATCAAAAATTCAAAAATTCAAAAATCTAAAAATTCAAAAAATTCAAAAAAATCCAAAAATCCAAAAAAAAAACCTTATTCAAATTCTAACTTAAATTCAAATTCCATCCGAGAATTCCCATCAAAAGTGAATTCCTATCCCAGAATTGCAACCCAACCCTATTTCCCAACCATAACTCCTCAAACAACAAATTCTTCCGCGACAACTCAACATTCTCCTTCTTCCCACTGACATTAATTCCAACACACGTGCTAGCAATCTCCACCACCCCCCAGCCCCCACCCAAACTCCAGAAGCCAATATCAAATTACAAACAACTTGTTACTTGTAAACCTGTCAATGCCTTGTCACGACCCATCAACCAACGAGTTGCAACTAATTACCACCAGAGTGATGCAAAATTCAAAAGGTCAAACCCTTCATACACAACTCAACTGGAATCCGCAATTTCAAACCCAACCGCCATAACCGTGTTTACGGAAGTGAAAAAAAACCACAAATAAATTAATATTTCTTTATAATAAACATTAATTTATAAACATTAATTTATAAACATTAATTTCACCTTAGAGAATCCGACATTCGGCGTGATGTTCGACGGCGAATCGTATTTGCGAAAAACTATAAAATAAAATGAAAATAAATTATTTATAAAATAAAAATTAGAATTTCAATTAAAAATTTGAATTGATATCGATCGATATATAAATAATTTCATTTTTAATCGCGACTTTGACCTTGAACAAGGCCAACTTGTGACGGATATAAATATAAACGAATCCTCATGTTTATGTTTATGAAACGAGGCAATGGCCGCCGCAGCGGGCGGCGCGCTGTGGCAGAAACCTCAAGCTCGCTATCGATCGTCGCGATCAAAATCAATGAAATTCGCATTCCGATCACGGGATCGGATCCGGTAAGCATTTTTATCATCACACCTGTTGGTTTTAATATTTATTAGACAGTTATTTAGTTGGAAAATTCAAATTTTTTTAGGTTTGAGTTGTAGGTATGGAATAAAGTGGTTGTTTCTTATTCTAGTCGAGTTGTGAATTGGGAATTGGTGTTTTGTTGGGGGATTTGTGTTTTTACCTTGGTGGAAGTAGTTGGCTTTTCGGACGTAGACGCATACGAGGGCCATGAGTTGGAGTTGGGAGAGTCTCTGGCGGGTGGATGTCGCAAGAGGTAGTAAGTCTCGCAGGTTTGCGATTTCGGCGTTGATGAGATCGCGGCGCAACTTGGACGCGCCTTTAGTCGATTTGTTGGCGTCCAAACTGGAAAAATTAAATAGAATTAAGGAAAATTAAATGTGTTTTTTTATGGATTTAATTTTGGAAAATTTTTTTGGAAAGTTTTTTTAAAAGGTGTGGGAAACTGTGGAAAATTTTACTTGAATTTTGGAAAATTGTTTGAATTTGAGACAAATTTGGAAAATTATGGAAAATTGTGGAAAATTGTGGAAAATTAAGGAAAATTGTTTGAATTTTGTGGAAAATTGTAGAAAATTGTTTGAATTGTGTGGAATATTGTGGAAAATTGTGGAAAATTGTGGAATATTGTGGAAAATTGTGGAAAATTGTGGAAAATTGTGGAAAATTGTGGAAAATTGTGGAAAATTATGGAAAATTGTGTGAATTTTGGAAAATTGTGTGAATTTTGGAAAAATGTGGATAATTGATTGAATTGTGGAAAATTGATTGAATTATGGAAAATAGAAGAAACTTGTGGAAAATTATGGAGAATTGATTGCATTTTGGAAAAGTGTGGGAAATTGATTGCATTTTGGAATAGTGTGGGAAATTGATTGAATTTAGAAAAATTGTGAAAAATTGTAGACAATTTTTAAAAGTTATGACAAAAAGTAGAAAATTGTGGAAAATTGAATGAAATTTGAAAAATTGTAGAAAATTATGGCAAAGTGTGGAAAATTGTAAAAAGATTGATTGAAATTTTAAAAATTGTGGAAAATTGTAGAAATTAATTAAATTTTAGAAAATAGTGAAAAAATTAATTGAATTTTGAAAAATGGTGAAAAATTGTGGAAAGATTGATTGAATTTTGAAAAATGGTGAAAAATTGTGGAAAGATTGATTGAATTTTGAAAAATAATGAAAAATTGTGGAAAGATTGATTGAATTTTGGAAATAATGGGAAAATCAATTGAATTTTGGAAAATTGTAGAAATTAATTTGAATTTTGGAAATAGTGGAAAAATCAATTGCATTTTGGAAAATAGTGGAAAATAGTGGAAAATTGTGGAAATTAAATTGAATTTTGGATAAATGTGGAAATTAAATTGAATTTTGGAAAAATGTAAAAATTAAATTGAATTTTGGAAAAAAGTGGAAATTAAGTTGAATTTTGGAAATAGTGGAAAAATCAATTGCATTTTGGAAATAGTGGAAAAATCAATTGCTTTTTGGAAATAGTGGAAAAATCAATTGCATTTTGGAAAATAGTGGAAAATTGTGGAAATTAAATTGAATTTTGGAAAAATGTGGAAATTAAGTTGAATTTTGGAAATAGTGGAAAAATCAATTGCATTTTGGAAATAGTGGAAAAATCAATTGCATTTTGGAAAATAGTGGAAAATTGTGGAAATTAAATTGAATTTTGGAAAAATATGGAAATTAAGTTGAATTTTAGAAATAGTGGAAAAATCAATTGCATTTTGGAAAATAATGGAAAATTGTGGAAATTAAATTGAATTTTAAAAAAAATTTAAAAAATTTTAAAAAATTTTAAAAAAATTTAAAAAGAATTTAGAAATTTATAAAATTTTTTAATTTTGGAAAATTTATAAAAACTTTTAAATATTATGAAAAAAATGGAAAATTTTAAGTAACATTCAAAAAAAAAATTTAAAATTCATGAATCTTTTAAATCTTTGTATTTTAGTTGTTTGTGTCTGAATAAGTCGAAAGAAAAAGTTGCGCGTTATTAGGGCGTCGGTATTTCTCTTCTTCTCTTCTCTTCTCTCATATTCCCACGTTCCCCTTGGCCCCTCGCCACTGACCCGGCCTCATCTGTTCCGATGGGCCGCGTCTTTTTCGCAAATAAAATAAAAACGGCTAACTCGCAAATACTGTAATTTCATACACTTCAATCTCTGCCTCAACACAAAATTAAATTCTCACAAAAACACAACAAAAATTCTTCACATTTTCAACCAAATTTATTTTAATTCTCACATTTAAATTAACGGCGTCAACAAAAAAAAATGTTTGCTATTTATTTGATAAATATTTCGTAATTTGGTTAAATTTTTGGTGCAAAAACTCAACACAAACTTTCACTTGACAGGACAACTTTTTTTTTTTACAAGTTTTTACTACAAGTTCAAGTTTTCTTGAGTTTTGTACTATTTTTAGCATTTCAGTGCATTTCAGTGCACATTAGTTTATTTTAGTGTATTTAGGTGCATTTTGGTGCATTTTAGTGTATTTTGGTGCATTTGCTGCATTTTGGTGCATTTTAATGTATTTTGGTGCATTTGCGTGCCTTTTGGTGCATTTTAGTAGATTTTGGTGCATTTGCTGCACTTTAGTGTATTTTGGTGCATTTGCTGCATTTTGGTGCATTTTGGTGCATTTTAGTGTATTTTGGTGCATTTTGGTTCATTTTAGTTCATTTCAATGCATTTTATTGCATTTCAGTGTAGTATTTTAGTGTTTTTAATGCATTTTATTGCTTTTAGTGTGATTTACCTGAACTTATCTACATTTTAGTGCATTTTAATGCACTGTCTCTGCATATTAATGCATTTTAGTTTATTTTACTGCAATTTACCTGCATTTCAGTGCATTTTAGTGCATTTCAGTGCATTTTAGTATATTTTACTGCAATTTACCTGCATTTTAGTGCATTTTAGTGCATTTAGTGCATTTCACTGCATTTCACTGCATTTCAGTGCATTTTAGTGCATTTTAGTATATTTTACATGCATTTTAGTGGCTTTAGCATTTTAGTGAATTTTACCACTTTTATCTGCATTTTAGTGCATTTTACCACTTTTATCTGCATTTTAGTGCATTTCACTGCATTTTAGTGCATTTCACCTGCATTTTAGTGCATTTCACCTGCATTTTAGTGCATTTCACCTGCATTTTAGTGCATTTCACCTGCATTTTAGTGCATTTCATCTGCATTTTAGTGCATTCCACCTAAAACTTAATGCATTTTACAAATCCCCTTAAAACTTCAATGCATATCCTCAATTCCCACCCCAAAAAAAAAAAAAAAATCTAAGATCCTACAAAATAAAAAAAAAAAAAAAAAAAAAAAACTTTCCCAAATAAGCCCCACAACAAACCCCCACCCCCACAACATGCAATCAATTCCCCAAAACCAAACCAACCAATCAACCCAACACTTACCTCATAGTCAAGTCGGTTGAGGCTACCTAGGCGGATGCATGTTGGTTGTTGCAGCCTCACTTGCACATTGATATCCGCACATTGAAATCAAAATCCGTGGGCGCCGTCTAGCGACCAACTCACTCCGCTTGAGAACGGCACGCGCAGCTCGGTAAAGGGACCCACCTGTGCGCGCCGAGTAATCATTGGTCGCCGCGCACGCCTACGTCACTCGGGCAACAGGTGTGCGCCGGTAACACACGTGCATCGAACATCTGGCCCCGGGCGCTTCCGAGCATTACAAAATTAAGACCGCACATTTATGCGCATAAATTTGATGAATTTACATGATATTTTATCTTCGTAAAATGTTCGCTACACTTGTTTTTCACCGTTTCTGCGATTGCTATCTCGATTTCGAGCGCTTTTACGCCAGGTTTCGATTTTTTGGTTTTAATTTTATTTCGGTTTCGATTTTCGGTTTTTAAATTTAAAAAATTTAATTGTAATTTAAAATAAAAACGACATTTTTTTATTTTTTTTATTTTTTGTTAATAAATATTTTAATTTATTTATATATTTCATGGTTTTTGGGTTTCTTGAGTATTTTATAGTACAGGGTTTTGCCACTGCGCGGTTCTTTTATGGTGGCGCCATCTATTGATCCGAATCTAAATTTAAATTAAGTTTTATGTTTGTCACGCGATATCGGTTGCACCAATCATAAAAAAAATACCAAAAAGACCAAAAACAACTAAATAACAATAAAAACACCAAGAAGCTTACATTTCAAACCTTGTAGAGATGCGCTACGTTCTCTAGAAATGTTAAAAGAGACATAGTACGCCGTTCTGCCACGAGATTTACAATTCTTTGTTCTCGTTCCACGACTATACGACTTTTCTTAGGATTAGGTCATCTTCGGTTTATGCCTACACATATGGAGTGTCCTGGACTGTTGTTGTTGTTGCAGCGCGGCCAACAAAACTGCCTGATTGGCAAATGTAAAGGCCCCATGAGGCCCCTTAATTGTCAAATTTAAAGAGCCCATTAATTTGAAAATGTGAGGGGCCCATTGATTTGAAAATGTGAGGGGCCTATTGATTTAAAAATGTGAGGGGGCCCATGGATTTGAAAATGTGAGGGGCCCATTGATTTGAAAATGTGAGGGGCCTATTGATTTAAAAATGTGAGGGGGCCCATGGATTTGAAAATGTGAGGGACACATTGATTTGAAAATGTGAGGGGTCTTTTCATTAGAAAATGTGAGGGACCCATTGATTTGAAAACATGAGGGGCCCATTGACTGCCTATGGTGAAGGGCCCATTGACTGCCTATGGTGAAGGACCCATTGACTTCCTATTGTGAGGGACCCATTGATCGGCGCTTGTGAGTGGTCCCTTGATTCTCAAACACAAAGTGTCCCATAATTGTCAAATGCAAGGGGCCCATTGATTGGTCCACAGGTTTAGTTTCTATTGATTTTTTATAGTTAATAAAATTTTAGAAATATTTTATTGAATGCTTTTACCGCTAATCAATATTTATCCTGCTAATGAGCTTATCAATTCATTTCTAATGAATTAAAATATTAAAATTGATGGTGTGTCATAAAACTAATTGAATGGAATTAATTAAATGTAAATGGATATATATTTATATACCATCGCAACTACGGCAGTGACATCCGCATCCAGCAAGCGAGAAACCTCAACGAACTTCCAGTCAACTTGTGTCTCCTGCAAGAACGTCCGTAGAAAATGAAATACCTAATCATCTTGTTCGTTGTTATTCTGTCGTGCTCGTGCGTGGGTAAGTTATTATATTTTATATTGCACAAAAATAATTCATTCATTGACATGTATTATTATTATACCGTTTAGAAATGGCTTCTAAGAAGTGTGAGTACGATACCTGCATTAGAGAGTGTGAAGACAAACCGGGACTTAAGGGTGTTTGCGTTCCCATTGACTTTTCCGGTTTCACCAAATGTATGTGCCGCCCCAAATCGAATTGGTAATCTTGAATGTTTATTTAATTTGAAGAAAATAAATAAATGTTTCGTCTCAAATAATTCTAAAATTGTGTTGGAAAGATTCGTTTATTTTCCCATCCAATGCTGGAAATCTCGTACGGGCTAAGATTTTGGTTTTCAAAATCCATGAAACCTCAGAAATCTTAGAAATCCAAGAAATCCATGAAATCTTACAAATTGTCTTGGAGATTGAAGCAAAATCAAGCAAAATCTAAAAATAAATTCCGCTTGGAATCCCGAAATCTTTAGCAAATGTTTTCAAAATCTTGAAAATCTTTGTAGCGCCCTCTGTATCAGAAAACTGCTCAAGCGAGTCCCAAGTTAGCCCTTCTAGTGTTTTAGTCTCCATTGGAAATTTCTTATACTTTGAACGCTTGACCATCTGTCGCGTAGCATTCATGCTAAACAATGCTTGTTTCACCTTTTCATGTGTGTGTCGGATAGTTCTTTCAATTACCTGCGCGGGTCTTTCGTGTAGCAAAGGGAGCGCAAAAATAATTGTGAAAGCATGAATTATACTAAAAAATGTGCGAAAATACGAGCAATAAATACGCGAAGCACAAAGACAAGTTCGATGCTGAAAAACGAGCACTGGCATCCAGGAATGTCTCGAAATGGTCCTTAGCGCTTGTCCAACACGCTAGGCACTTGAATTCACTACAAAAATACTAAGCAAAATCTAAAAATGAAATCCGCTTGGAATCCCGAAATCTTTAGCAAATGTTTTCAAAATCTTGGAAATCTTCGTAGCGCCCTCTGTATCAGAAAACTGCTCAAGCGAGTCCCAAGTTAGCTCTTCTAGTGTTTTAGTCTCCATTGGAAATTTCTTATACTTTGAAAGCTTGACCATCTGTCGCGTAGCATTCATGCTAAACAATGCTTGTTTCACCTTTTCATGTGTTTTTAATTGTCTGAAAAAACTTACACAAAAGGAGCGACTTTTCCACATGGGCAGCGCCATCTTGAATATAGCCTCAAAGATGGGCATCACACAATATCTATACAAAAGAAAAGCGCCACTATGGCCAGTAGTGGCAACATCCAAAAGTAATAAAAATACAGTGGTAGACGACACGTGGTGCCAAGGCTGATACGTCTATCAGTGAAATGGAACCATGCGTTGTCTGAACAGAAAACTACAGAAGCTTTGATGTGGCGCTACAAAAGATACAGAAGCTTGTACGGCACATCAAATAAACATAATATATATAATAATCAGAAACACGCGATTTTGATTGTTACCCTGATATAATAAGCAAACAAATATATCACAACTTCACTATACGTTAGCAAGTCACTAGAGCTTCATGGTGCAAAGTCACTCATGAGCCTATATTTTATAGGTTTCCGCGAAGTACATCAAGTCGTGTCGCATCTGGCCAGTGAGTGTGTTCTGATGCCGAAATTCGAATCGTAAGCAAATCGCTTTTTCTGCTTGTAGTTATGCGCCTGGCACGTCTCTTTCACTGCTCACATTTCCAGTAAATGCGATCGCGCTAGCCCTTCTCAACAATGTATGCATAGCCGTCTTTACACAGCTTGGGCATACTTTGCATGGTTGTGGTCATTTTTTGACCGTTCCACGATCACTGGCCAACCTTCACGATCTTTTCTGCGGCTCCCTAGCACTAGGTGGAGCTGCGGTCCGATAGTGGCCAATCAAACGCAGGGACCTGGCAATGACCGGCAGTGGCGTGCACGGGGTCGACACAGTTAGGAAACGACAGTCTGTGTCGGCATGATAAGGATAAGACCTCGGCCTGTTTTCTGTCACCGCACTCGACTGGCGAGCGATGCACGGCCATTTCCGACCCTGTGTGCCCGTTTTGTGGGCCACAGGGTCCCGAGCAACCCAATCGCATGCGCCACACGTTCTTAACGTGTGGCGCAGTAAAAACTAACCACGCACTCGCTGGCCACGCCATCCACGATTTTGTGACCAGCGGTCAAGACAAAGGATGGAGTCAAGGACTCCATGCAAACTGCAAAATCACACATAAGTGCACTGGCCGCTAGACAACACCAATTGAATAAAGATGTGACCGATTGGCAGTCACTACAACCACACCCCCGAATAGCCATCCACAACCCACCAATAACATAAGGGGTTGATGGTTGATGACGTCACCCGTCATCAACCAATGACACGGTAGTCCACATGGGGACAGAGGGCCCTATAAAAGGGACGGACTTCCGGTCACGGAGAGTCCTACTGGAGCCAGCCCCAGAGTGGGTCGTGGATCCTCGGTACCTCTTGTTGCCATGGCGGCATTTAGGGAACTGACCGGCATGTCGTTCTCAGTACCGTTAATCTCGCTTGGCATGGACAATAAGAATCAGTTGACCACGCTGACCATTTGGTTATCCCTAACCAGGTGGTCGGTGCTTGGCCAAGGTTTGGATTATGGAAACATAACCCAAGGCAATAGGAAAAGACATTAAAGAGACTGCCCTTAGACAACTGTGTAAAGGCTAATGTGGTGGTCGCCAGGTGGCGACGATGCCTGTGAACGTCACGTGTATGTGACGTGAACGGGCGGGAGCTGGCCTGGCGG
>JAQFXT010002565.1:0-11670 GCA_034683725.1 Strigamia crassipes
TAATACTTTTTTTTATGAGTTTTGAAAATAAAATAATATAATTATTAATATTTGCGCATGGAACTGGAGAGCCGCATGCGTCTCGCACCGACCCCTGTAATAGACACCCGCTTACATTCATCTTCACAATTCTTTGGTTATTTAAATTGAAATTATTCCAATGTTCCTGTAAATTAATGATATTTATCGGTTTAATTGATAATATTTGCACATTTTTTTGAGTATTTTGCTCGTAGTGCACCCGCGCACAACCAGAGGTTATACGATAACTACCCAACTTTTAGAAACTCTTGCTTCCACACTTATTCTAATTTTCTACAACTCGGAACAAAATGGCGACTACAATTTCAAGTTGAAGAAATAACTTCTCAAACTTGCCGTCCTCGATCCTTTTCTATTTCAGCACGTCCTTCGACACCGACGTCGCCAACGTGTGGAACTACGAAACCAGCGTGGAACAATACCAATCGACCGGCGGAACCAGCAAATCATCCGTAACCGAGCAGATAAATAAACTATCCAGAAAACTGCTGCATCACAATTATAATTAAAATTATTTACAATAAAACACAATATTATCTCCCTCAATAATTCAATATTCAATATACAAATTAAACATTAAAAAATCTCTTTTCGCTTTACCATTTTATCTTTCCTTTTTAATGACTAGAAACAAGTCAAAATTTGTACCAGATTATTTGATCATATTCATCAATATTTACCAAATAACACAAATATTTAAAAAAAAAATAAAAACAAACAATCCCAACATGGCGGTCAATTGGCACGACATTTCCGTAGTATAAAAAAATAAAATGGAATATTTTTTTTTCTTTAATTTGGAAGAGACTATATCCCCGCATCAACCGACGCGCGCCTCCTCGCTTTGGTCTTTGATCATCCGCTTGGTGTCCACGTCTTTCGGGTACTTTTCCGCCACGACCACGTCGTCGGGCAGTTTGCTCCAGCGACTGACGTTGTTGCGCACGTCCCTGGTGTTGTCCACGACGAACGCGTCCGGACTGCCGTAGTTTGGCGGGTTGCCGCGCGGGTCGTAGCCCAGCGTGGCCAGCATGGGCGCCACGGTCGCCATGTCGCGGACGCAGTCGTCGGGGATGTGACCCACCCACTTGGAGAGCGCGTCCAGGTTCACGGGTTTCATCACTTGATCCGTCGACCTTTCCATTCTGAAATTATTAAATTTTTTATTTTTTGGATTAGTGCCAGGGTCGGTTTCGTTGACCCGAGCTGGAATTTGTTTTGTTTTGGTGATTAATTTGGCGAGATTAATTTTTTTTTTTTTTTTTTTTGGTTGGCGGAAAAGGGATGTGAATAATTCATGGGATGTTTGGGGAAGAAGAATGAGGGGGGTCTCGAGGAAAACAAAAACGTAGATCAACTTTAAGAGGATGTGGCGTCGTGGGATCAATATAAATCTAGGCAATGGCTGCAATGACTGGTTTTTTGAGTTATTTATTATTATTTTATTAATTGATGGCTTGTTCGGAAAATTAATCGGGTGGGGAATATATTTATGTTTTTATTTTTTTATTTTTTGAGGTGGTTTTTCACTTTTTTTTTCAATTTTTTGTTTTTTTTTTCGGTTTTTTTTGTTATGTTGTATGGCTAATTTCAAGTTATTGATTTTTGGAAGAAAATTTCCACTGGTTTTTTGGTATTTTAAATAATTTTCTCAAATTTATACGTATTACTCCCGCTTTAAGCCGCATGTTGGTGTAATTGAGATTACCAGCTGTTCAAATTTCCACTTTAACGCGTTTTTTATGCAAATTACGATGTTTTGTAAACCAATTTTCATTAATTTTCAGCTAATTTTCACCAACTTTCACCAATTTTCATTAATTTTCATCAATTTTCAGCTAATTTTCACCAATTTTCATCAATTTTCAGCTAATTTTCACAAATTTTCAACAATTTTCAACTAATTTTCACCAATTTTCACCAATTTTCATTAATTTTCATCAATCAGCTAATTTTCACCTATTTTCACAAATTTTCACCAATTTTCACCAATTTTCATTAATTTTCATCAATTTTCAGCTATTTTCATCAATTTTCAGCTAATTTTCAGCTAATTTTCATCTATTTTCATCAATTTTCAGCTAATTTTCACCTATTTTCACAAATTTTCATCAATTTTCAGCTAATTTTCACCAATTTTCACAAATTTTCATCAATTTTCAGCTAATTTTCACCAATTTTCATTAATTTTCATCAATTTTCACCTATTTTCACCAATTTTCACCTATTTTCACCTATTTTCATCTACTTTTCACCTAATTTCACCAATTTTCACCAATTTTCACCTACTTTTCCTCCATTTTTAACTACTTTTACTAATTTGTAGTGATGCAATCACGAAATTGCATCAATTTGTAGAAAAACAATACTTTTAACACAATTACGTAAATTAAAATCCACAGATTGCATTTCAACAGATGTGCACCTGCATAATTAAACTCTACTACATTTAACAACTTATTTCCTAATTATGTTTAACCAAGTGCTGTTTTTAACTATCCAATTATCGTTACGTAAGGAAAACAGCGCGCTAGCCTTGCCATTTTGTGGGCTGGCTATGGCTGAGTTTCCGACTCGCATATTTACTTTGAAAGTGAAATTCCTCCCGGTTTGTTGATGAATTGTTCGTGGTGGAGCACTGAATCGTTCCACGGAACAGCTAGGAACTCCAATATGCGTTCCATTTGTTCGCGCGGATGCAGCACCAGTTGCTCGTAGTATACTGGCAAACAACGCTCGGGTCCGACTTCTTTACACTGCATATACATCAGCTGCACGGCAGCATTCCATTTCGACAGACATTGGCGATAATCCGTCAAATCAAAACCCGAAATAGTCACCTAGAAAAATACGGGGAAATAAAAAAATATTAGTTTAATTTTTCTATTTTAAAAAAACCAAAATTATTTCATTTTTCAATAAATTGAAATTTAAAAAACCAAATTATTTCAATTTTTCAATCAAAAAAGTAAAAATAAAAGCAATTAGTTCAATTTTTCAATCAAAAAAGTCAAAATAAAATCAATTAGTTCAATTTTTCAATCAAAAAAGTAAAAAAAAAAGCAATTAGTTCAATTTTTCAATCAAAAAAGTAAAAATAAAAGCAATTAGTTCAATTTTTCAATTAAAAAAGTAAAAATAAAATCAATTAGTTCAATTTTTCAATCAAAAAAGTAAAAAAAAAAATTAATTAGTTCAATTTTCAATCAAAAAAATCAAAATTATTTCAATTTTCAATCAAAAAAATCTAAATTATTTCATTTTTCAATCAAAAAAAACCAAAGTTATTTCATTTTTCAATAAAATAAAATTTAAAAAACCAAATTTTTTTTAATTTTTCAATCAAAAAAATTAATAAAAAAAATCAATTAGTTAAATTTTCAATCAAAAAAACCAAAATTGTTTCATTTTTCAATAAAATCCAATTTAAAATACCAAATTATTTCAATTTTTCAATAAAAAAAACTAAAATTATTTCATTTTTTAATAAAATAAAATTTAAAAAATAAAATTATTTCAATTTTTCAATTAAAAAGTAAAAAAAAATATCAATTAGTTCAATATTCAATCAAAAAAACCAAAATTATTTCATTTTTCAATAAAAAAAAAATCAAAATTATTTCATTTTTCAATCAAAAATACCAAAATTATTTCATTTTTCAATAAAAAAAACCAAAATTATTTCATTTTTCAATAAATGAATTTTAAAAACCAAACTATTTCAATTTTTCAATAAAAAAAAAAAACAAAAACAAAAAAAAACCTGATTAATTCAATTTTCAATCCAAAAAAACCAAAAAAACAATTTCATAAAATTCAATTTTTCAATAAAAATCAAATTACATGTCTTGAAATGATCGAATGCACCGTCGCACGTCCATCGCGCACCATAAAAATAAACTTCGAATTCGGAAACAACTGAGACAAATAAACGGCAGACTTCAGCGTAAACGGGTCCTTGTTGCACAACCTCGGTGCCGGCTCGCCGTGTCGCGCTATCACCTCCAAAAAAAAAGCCGCCATCGCCGAATTCAAAACCTAAAACACAAAAATCTCGCATTAAAACACAAAAATCATCCAAACAAATCAACAGCAAACTCAAATTGACGTCACCAACTGCCCACTCAGCGACATTTCCAACAAATCACCTCGTTATCGAGGCCGGCTTCGACTAATCGAGCCGATTCCTTGGTGGATTTCAGCCACTGGTGGCGCATTTGAAGCAATCTCGGGATGACTCGCGTCTCCTCGCCGCAGCGAATGTCCGGGTGGGCGTCGAGCATCGCCCGGGCGAGCGTGGTGCCACTCCGCGGCATGCCGCCGATGAAAATCAGCGGCGTGTTCACGTCGTACGTGTATTTTTTCTTTTCCGGACCGTGGACGTACCCCTGGAATGGAAATTGGATTTGTTTATTTGTTTATTTGGATTTTTTTATTTTTTTTAAATTTTTTTTAAAATTTTTTTAAAATTTTTTTAAATTTTTTTAATTTTTTACGGATTTGATGACGGTGACATCGGCGGTTGATTTGCGTAGGAGTTCATTGCATGGTTGTTGCATGTGGTAGATGAAGAATGTGAAGCCTAGAAGTCCCGCTCCGTAGAATATAAACCGCTTGGACGATCGGATCAGCATTTGGGATGCGCCAACTCGATTAATCGATCAAACATTTAACTGGAAATAAATAATGGAAATTTTTAAAATTTAGAAACAATTTAAAATTTGTTTAAAAAAAAATTGTGGAAAAAACTAAAAAATTATTTTTTAAAGTTTAGGAAAGTAAAAAATACAAATTAAATGCGAAATTTCCGTAAAATTACGAAAAATTACGAAAAATTACGAAAAATGCTTAAAAAATCATCAAAAAATGCAGAGAATTCAAAATAAAACCAAAAATTTTAGAGAAATATCCAAAAACTCAAAAAAATACAAATAAAACGCGAAAAATACAAATAAAACGCGAAAAATTCCGAAAAAATGCAAAATTAAATCCGAAATAAATGCAAAAAATGCGAAAAATTGCAGAAAATCCAAACTAAAACCAAAAATTTTAGAGAAATATCCAAAAACCCAAAAAAATACAAATAAAACGCGAAAAATACAAATAAAACGCGAAAAATTCCGAAAAAATGCAAAAATAAATCCGAAATAAATGCAAAAAATGCGAAAAATTGCTTTAAAAAAAAATCATAAAAATCTAAAATATAGAAACTATTTTAAAAATACCAGGAAACCAAATAATTTAAATAAAACCCGAAAAAAATGCGAAAAAATGCAAAAAACTGCAAATAAATAAAAAAAAAAATCCAAAAGAAACCCAAAAATTGTTAGAAATATCAAAAAAACATTAAAAAAAACACCAAAAAACCACAAAACACAAACAAAAAATCCACAAATTTCCTAAAAATACTAAAAAGTCAAAAAACCAATTTAAAAATAGCCAAAAAAAAAAACAATTTAACAAAAAAAAAATCACGAAAAATACAAAATTTATCAAATTGGACTTTAACCGACCCACAGAACCGTTGACCTTCACCAATTTAATTTTTAAAAACATTTTCCAAATTTTTAACTTACTAAAAAAAAAAAAAAATACACACAAAATTACCACCCGAGGAAATAACTCACCAATTTCATGCGATTTCTCCCACTCAAACCATAAAATTACACTTTTTTCTCACATTAAGTGATTGTCCATCCTCCAAACCCCTCGAAAAAACTATTTTTTTTGCTAAACAACCACTCGAGTTGAACTTCTTGCAGTTCTATCCACCACTTTAACCGCCATTTACATGCGTAATTACCCAGTGGGGCCTCTATGGGGAATAAGCCCAACCCTCACAACATGTAAAAAACCAAACATCCACGCTATAACTCGAGCAAAATATTTATTACGCCACAAAATAAACCGTTAAAAAATCATTAAACACCAAACACAACTATTAAATAAAGAAATATTAAATTATTCTAAAGATTTTAATGATTTTTCATCATTTTTCCATCATTTTTGACCAAATTTCGCTTTAAATCGTCGAATTTCGATTAATTCCGTTTAATTTCCTGTGTTTTATGACTCCAACTGCCGTTCGAGGTATATTACATCACAGCTGGCGAGTTTTATGATTTTATAAAACTTCAACGAGGTTTAATTAATTCTTTATAAGTCAATCGTGCGGCACAATTGAGTTCTGATTTGAATATATTTTTTTCTCCCATTGGATTAACATTAGGGCTGCGCGTTGGAGTTTGATTTATTCCCGCACTGCTCATCGGGTGTTGGTAACGCGAGTTATGCTTACCTCTAAAGTCGTCTTCGGAACAGAAACACGGCACAATGAAAATGGCCAATCGTCCGCCAACAACCCATCGTCGAAGAGCCATCGGTTTGTTGTTATAGAAACCGACTTCCGTCCCCGTTGCGCTCGCGTGTGCGCATGCGAACAGGAAGTTGGGAGTTGGTGTTTGAGCTTCCATCTGGTGCTGTGCCAAAACACTCGCAGCCGCCCATTAATCTTTTTGACAGCTGCGTGAAATATTCACAAAGTTGGGATTTGTTTTAATTGCTGTCGGTTTCGATGGGGTTTCGATAGCCTCGTTTGAGGGTTTGGATCGGTTGGGATCGGGTTGGGAAGTCGTATATCGATTGTAAACAGGAAGTGTGACTATTAGCATATTAAAAAGTGTTTTTTGTACGGGAAATAATAGAAAAATAGCAAAAATAAATTAAAATTTGCAAGATTTAAGTAAAAAACGAGGCTCGGTGATGGAAATTGGGCCCCAGGCGTGTTTTTCTGGGCCCCTAAAGTTACACGCACATTTTTAGGGTCCCTATTGTGTTTAGTTTTTGGGCCCCTAAAGTTTATTTTTATTTTTTAAACTTTTATTTTCGGTTTTAGGGCCTCAAATGTTAAATTTATTTTATTTTCAGGGCCCATAGTGTTTATTCTTACGGTCAGGGCCCCAAATGCTAAATTCATTTTTATTTACTGGGCCCAGAGTGTTAAATTCGTTTTTTATACTTTTATTCTTAGTTTTTGGGCCCCAAATGTTAAAATTATTTTTATTTATTGGGCCCCAAATGTTTATTTTTATAGACAGGGCCCCAAATGCTAAATTCATTTTTATTTACAGGGCCCAGAGTGTTAAATTTATTTTTTTTAAACTTTCATTTTCAGTTTTAGGGCCCCAAATGTTAAAATTATTTTTATTTATTGGGCCCCAAATGTTTATTTTTATAGACAGGGTCCCCAAATGCTAAATTCATTTTTATTTACAGGGCCCAGAGTGTTAAATTTATTTTTTTTAAACTTTCATTCTCAGTTTTAAGGCCCCAAATGGAAAATTAATTTTTATTTTCAGGGCGCCAAGTGTTTATTCTTATAGACAGAGCCCTAAATGTTTATTCCTATTGACAGGGCCCCAAATGCTAAATGCAATTTTATTTACAGGGCCCTGATTGCTAAATTCATTTTTATTTATGAGGCCCCAAATGTTTATTCTTATTGACAGGGCCCCAAGTGTTTATTATTATTGATAGGGCCCCAAGTGTTTATTCTTATTGGCAGAACCCCAAATATTAGTTTTAATTTACTGGACCCCAAATATTTCTTTTTATTTACAGGGCCCCAAATGTAAAATTAATTTTTATTTATGGAGCCCAAAATATTTATTCTCATTAATAAGGCCCCAAATAGGAAATCTTATAAACAGGGTCCCAAAAGTAAATTTCCAAGCACAAGTCGGGCCCCAAATGCAAAATTAATTTTTATTCATGGGGGCCCAAAATGTTTATTCTCATTGATAGGGCCCCAAATAAAAATCCTTATAAACAGGGTCCCAAAAGTCCATTTCTAAGCACAGGTCGGGCCCCAAATGCAAAATTAATTTTTATTCATGGAGCCAAAAATATTTATTCTCATTAACTGGGCCCCAAATAGAAATTCTTATAAACGGGGCCCCAAATAAAAATTATTATAAACAGGGTCCTAAAACCCCATTACTAAGCACAGTTCGGGCCCCAAATGACCCTCAAAATCCTTTCTCACTCCCAAAAAGCCCCGAGTAACATCTCAGACTTTCCACCACGAAGGGGCCCCCCTTGTTTGTCAGACCCCGAAAGCCTCGTTTGCATCAAACATTCATTTGCTCAAATTTACTCGCTGTTTTCATTCATTCAAAGCATCGGCTTCCCATCAGACCATACAAAACGTGACATTTACATGCAAAACAAATGCCACACTCGAACAGTATCGTAGGACGTTGCGTGAATGAGCGCCATTGACCCCGTCTTGCCTTCGTTAGCTAAAATCGATTCGAGCTCGGTCGAAGTGCGAGGAGACTCTTGTTTCCAGGCGCGGGTCTACTTGTAAACAGAACAATTTTCTCCGACCCAGGCGACCATTGGTTGTCGCAGACAGTGCTAAACACTCGAAGCAAACACTTCTTGATGCTGGAAAACTGTGCAAATGTTTTGTTTTTGAAGTTTTGAGTTGTTTTTTTTTGGATTTTGTTTTAATTATGGAGGATTTTGGTCAATTTGAGCAGCAACTGGTGAGTCGTTTGTGATAAAGTAATGATTAGTTTTCAATTGGTTGAATACGGGCAATTGGACGTTGATTATATGGTGGGGAATGTGTTTTTATTGCGTAATTGTTTTCGAAAAATTTTTTTTTTTGGAAAATGGCAGATTTTTAATGGGAAATGGAAAATTTTTATTGAAAATTTTAATGGGAAATGGCAAATTTTAATGGGAAATGGAAATTTTTTATTGAAAATTGCAAATTTCTTATGAAAAATGACAAATTTCTGATAAAAAAGGAAATTTTTTAATTAAAAAAGCAAAAATTTAATGAAAAATGCAAAAAATTAATGAAAAATGCAAAAATTTAATGGAAAATGCAAAAATTTTATGAAAAATGCAAAAATGTAATGAAAAATGACAATTTTTTAATGAAAAATGCAAAAATTTAATGAAAAATGACAATTTTTTAAATGAAAAATGCAAAAAATTAATGAAAAATTCAAAAAATTAATGAAAAATGCAAAAATTTAATGAAAAATGACAATTTTTTTAATGAAAAATGCAAAAATTTAATGAAAAATGACAATTTTTTTAATAAAAAATGGCAATTTTTAAATAAAAAATGGCAATTTTTAAATAAAAAATGCAAAAATTCAATAAAAAATTCCAATTTTTTAACGAAAAATTTTAAATATTGAATGTAAAAGCCAAAATTTTATTGGAAAATGCCAAAATTTTATTGAAAAATGCCAAATTTTTTATTTTAAGTGGCAATTTGTATCAATTTTACGTTTTTTCACCCATAAAACATTATTTTATACATTTAAAAAATAACTTCTTATTGCATTTTATATCTTTTTTAATTACTTTCATTACTTAATAATTTAAAAAAACCCGCAATTCTTAACGAAAAATGCCAAATTTCACATATAAAATGACAATTTTCGGCCATTTTCACCTATTACTCTCCGTTATTCAATGGTATTGCGGTCAAATCATTTCCATAGAAACTAGCAATAACGTAAACAAATCGGTTTCCGTTACACATACGGAAACAGTCTTCTAATCTGGTTTCAAACCAACACTTGAAATCAATTACAATTAGTCACGTGCCATTCAATCGATTTTATTTCATTTGTTTTGATTTTGTTTTCGCTTTCGATTTCAGCGATGGACATGGACGGAGTAAAAAACAGCCAACTTTTGATGGCAAGTCCGAAAAAAAGAAAACTACAACTTTTCCCACCGATCGAGGTGTCCAACAAATCCAACATTCTATCGCGGGGACTTCACGGGTCCACAATCAATACCTTCGACGTGTCGAAACACGAAACCGAACCTCAGACTCCGCCCAACATGAGTTTACTAACAGCAGACCAAATCCTAGCACCGGCAAGGTCACGACGCCGGCAAATCGGCTCACCGAAGCCGCGATCGCACTCGAATCTAATCCCGCCTGATTTCAACATCCCAACTTTAAATCTAAGTAAAAGTCTACCGTCGATCATGGTCGACAACGACGACGATGCAAATTTACCTTTTCAACGACCGCCGACGCCATTGCCCAAAACGAGTAGGCAGAGACTGATGCCGCTTGGTAAACTTACATCCGGGGAACCGATCAAAGAAACGGACTGGAGAGTCGCGAATAAAGAAATAAATGTTAATTGCAGCGCTGATTCGAATGATTTTAGATATAATAATTTAGTTCGGAGTAAAAGGAGGATTAGTCGTGTGCCTATTCAGCTGCCGAACTCAAAACCGATTTTAGAGGATATTAAAACGACACATCCGTTCGCGCCCGACTAAGGCGCTTCGCAGTGACATATTTATATTTTTTAACCGGTTTCAAACGGAAATAAATAGATAAGAATTTCCAAACAGATTTTAAAATTTTATTTCTGTATTTTGTTGAAATTATAAAGATAACTTGCTCATTTATATTCAACCATTTTCCTCGTTTCTTCCGGTTGTACAAATATTACAAACAAAACTGAGCGGAAATAAAAATTGAATTATATTATATATTTTAATATTTTTGTTAAATTATAAATTCTAGCACAAAAATATCGTAGTAAAATGTTACGTTAACAATTATAAAGTGTCTAGTTTATTATTTTATTTATTTATTTAGGAAAATAGCGACGATTATTAAAGAAAAAGCGTTTTTTTGTTTTTTTTTAAATTCAAAATGGCTGCCGCGACGAAAAATCAATCCCGTTCGCTTAATTGTTCCTGTAAAATAGCCATTTCCTCCTTTAATGTATTCAGGCACGACTGCAAATCACTCAAAGGCCTAAACGAAATCAATAAATAAGAAAATGCACTTAAAAAAATATAACACGTCAGTTCGCTAAACTGTCGTCGATGGCGAGTGTAAAATAGCGCGCTCTGACGACGGTGATACGGACTAGATTTGTTTACCTAGAATGCGGTATGAATGCACTTTGCTGCAAAAGACTGTTGATGAGTGTCTCATCGTAGGGAACGGGAGATTCAAGTATCGGCAGGTCTAAAACGTCGTCTGGGACGTGTCGCGTTTGTGCGCGGAGAGCCTGACAAATGAAAATAACATTTTAAATATCTCAATAAATAAATAAATAAATAAATAAATAAATAATCTGTCACGAGCATGGGTTCCCACTAATATAATTCGGCACTAGTTGCCGGGATTTCATCCCATTTACGTCACCTTTCCGGTGGCTACTGTCTTCCCCAGAATATAATGGTATTTTGTGTTGTGTTTGAATACAGCACAAGGGTTATTATATTCGAATACAACACCATGGTGTTGTATTATGTATAACTTCTGAAAAATTACAAAACTGTTGAACATGTTCCAAATTGTCAAAAAATAATTTTTCTTGGCAGATTTTGATCTAAATCAAATTTTGCACCAAATAAATCAATTTTTTTCTTTAAAAATGACAATTTTTCCACAAACTATGAATTATTTCATTTAAAATCAGCATTAACTATAAGTGATGAAGACTAACGTTTTGTCTTTTGTGCAAATTCGGTCATCTTGAAAATTCTCAGTAGTAATATACCGAGCACGCCGAGTAATTGTCAAATAATTAGGTCCGCACGAATCTTACCTGACAAAAA